>JASCZW010009800.1:0-40270 GCA_034211315.2 Aedes japonicus
GAACATGCTTAGAAAATTCAATGAGTGTTCATTCTTTAGTTATGGAAATATAAGTTCAAAATCCCTCCTATTTTATTATTATTCGGAGATTGGTGGTGTGAGAGGTAGAATGTAATAAATGTTGAATTGAACCAAAAAATATAGATCTTGTGATTACAGTGTAAAGCTGAAATTTAACTATAAAATGAAAAGAAAGATTAGTAATTTCCTTTCAGTTCCAACTACATACCTTTATTGCTTATCTTGACAGATACATTGTAGATTTCACTACAATGAGACAGACTTCTGTTGGAAAAATATGATAGCATTTTGGAATTTGGTTATGTAAAACATTGATTGTATTTGTGTATTGTGATTTTCAAAGGAGTCATTTTTTGGCCATTTAGGCTGCATGAAAAATTCGGAGAAGAATCTCTTTTGTATTTATAGATATTTTTATTGAAACTATCAAGTTTTATGTTTTTGAGCCATACTCAAGTGCGACAAACCTATCATGTGTCTTCATTGATTTATGGCGACTTTGACATAGTCATATTATCTACACTTATTTCAAATTTTGGATTATAGACTACCATGGATTTCGTAAAGGCTTGAATCAAATGTATAGATTGCTGTTCGATATCAAAAAATTGTTACAGGGATTCTCAAAATTGTAAAAAAGATTGTAATTAGGGTTTTCAATACTCGTATTGATCTATTGTTCTATGAATTCATAAAAATAACAGTAATGATTAGCAATAAGATCGTGCACTTTACAATAATATATTACGTTTTACAAAAAACATTTCGTATAATTACCGAAATATATGTTAAATTTGTGTACTTGCTCAGTTGCAGCCGTCGTTACAGCAGAACAATCAAGCACCGAAACCACAGATCCTTCAGCACTAGGCGAGTCCTTGACAACCTCCGAAACTATAACACAAACCGGAAAATATGTGAGAAAGCTGTTACCGCAAAAATTCAAGATCGAATGGTTGACAAGTGAAGGCTTTCAATGCTTCGAACAATACGAAAATGATCCTTCCTATGCTTGGTGTAAAGTTTGTCTTGACAAGCTCTGTGTTGCTAAAGGGGCAAATCGAATCTTGCTTCACACATTTCCACCAAGCGACACAAGAAGCAGCAGTCAAAATCAAGACATCAACGAATCTGAAAATCAATAAAATAACAACGATTAGTGGCAAAATAAGCGAAGCTGAGCTAAAACTAAGCGGATGGGCAATAGAAAATAATATTTCATTCGCTGCCGTGGACAAGTTAACTGATTTGCTAAAGACCATCGACCCGGATTCGTTGCTTCTCTCAAAACTGACATTAGGCAGAACGAAAGCAACAGCGGTGGTAACAGGAGTTATGGCTGAGGTGCAGCATGATGAGCTAGTGGAGATGATGCAAAAAGCGAACTTTTCTCTAATCGTCGACGAGTCCACAGACATTGGTGCAATTAAGACACTGGTTTTGGTGATCAGGATGGTAGATGATGACGGCTACGAGATGTATAGAGTAAGTTTTGTTTTACGAATGTACTTTCTTTTATTGTATCTTATTGTCACATTTTCCCAGGTACGAGATTTCTACTACAAAGCTGTCGAACTATATCTGGCGGATCACCAAACCATCTACAATGCAATTGTTAAACAGTTCAGATCGATGGCATCGATTACAAAAAAACTTGTGGGTTTTGGATCCGATGGAGCATCGGTAATGATGGGTTCTGAGCGATCCGTCAAGAAGCTGCTGAAACGCGATTGTCCTCATTTGATTGTCATCAAATGTACTTGTCACTCTTTAGCTCTTTGTGCAAGCTATGCATGTGAAAAGCTGCCATTGTACCTGGAACAGTTGATGCGAGATATCTACAGTTTTTTGTCATGCAGCCCCAAACGATCAAGGAATTCCAGATGATACAAAGTATCTTGGAATTGAAGCCGTTGAAAGTTCTGCATCCATCTGCCACCAGATGGCTTTCGTTGGAGTCAGTGGTCAAACGGAATTTGGAACAGTTTTCGGAGCTCTTGTTATTTTTCTCGTTCCAATCCAACTGCGACAACAATCAAACCGCACAGCGCATTCTCTGCCATCTTAATGACCCGATGACGCAGCCACTTCTCCATTTCTTGAGCTACGTATTGCCCCTTATCAACAAGGCGAACCGTATCTTCCAGTCAGAAACTCCAGAGTTCCCGAACATGTGCGATCAATTGAAGTCTTTGCTAATGGTTCTCGTTGCAAATATCTGTGAAGATGATTACGTTAAACACCTAACGGATTTCGGAGTTTCTAATTTCGACAAACATTTACGCAAGAAGTCGGAGATATATATCGGGCTAGCAGCAGGAGATATGCTTAGATCCGGAACGCTCGACGATATCAGAAAGGAAGCTTTCTACTCGATCTGCTGTGCGTTCTATACCGAGATGGTTAGACAAATCATTAAGCGATTTGATCTGAACGATCCAGTACTGACTACAGCATCGAGCGTGGACCCCAGAAGTTACACACTTTGAAGGAGTTCAATCCGATTCTTAAACAATATCCGAACTTCTTTAAAAGCGGTGAGGAACAGACCATCGAAAATGAGTTTCGTGAGATGAGGATGGCAGTCATCTGCAAGGACATCGAGGTGGAGGAATCGGATGACTTGGAAACTTGTTGGAGAAAACTGCTGTGTTTCAAACGAGCAGATGGGAAGCTGGCTTTCCCTTTACTAAGAAAGTTCATTGCGAACTTTCTACTCATTCCGCATTCTTCAGCAGCGGTGGAGCGAGTTTTCTCGCAATATAACCTTAATAAGACAAAAATCCGGAACCGCCTGAATACGGACACCATGGATGCCATCCTACGATCCAAATGTTACTTGAAAGGGAAAGGAGGAGTTGATCAGTTAACATTAACATCAGAACTGAAATAAAAATTCAACAAATGTATGTACACACATCATAACAATGATTGATTGTAAATTTCGTTCCGATTTTGTTCACATCCTTGTATTTTTATTATCAATTTTCCCCGATAATCCGTTTTGCTGAAGTGTAATTAATAAAAACTGTTGGATCTCTGTATAAAGTAGTTTTAAGCTCAATTGAATTCGCTTTCCTATCCAACCCAACAATACCCTTTATTTGACTGGTCTAAAGCTAGAGAGCAAGAGAGTGGTTCGCACGACCGATAGCCGATGGTCAACCATCTCCACTGTGGATAGGAATAGAAATAGGTAATGCAAAATTGTAAATAAACCAGTACAATACTAAACGTTGAAGTGGACAGTACTACGGTCATTCGTTCCTTTTGACTATTTGATGACAAGTTCTTATAAGTGATCAGCTATAATCCAATCCTCTACTTGCGCGCTTTGTTGGTCGATTCGTGTGAACAGCAAAGTCCGCACACGGGACTTAGTGTATTCTTGGTGGCGTTTTTGGTGGAGTGCTTGGATCGCGGCACTCTTTTCGGGGCTAATAAATTAGCGAAGCAAGTCCTTCGACTAACCGGTAAGGCGTATCGCCAACATTTGGTCCTTCGAACCGGATCGAAGGCAGTTCCAACCGAAAAGTGTTTCCCGTGGTAGTGCATTAAAGGGCAATCTGACCAAACGCGCGCGCTGGTCATCGGTGGTGGCTGCCATTCAATTATTGCCATTTTTGTGTGCGAACAATAGTGCAAGTGCGCTGAGAGGTCTTACCAAGTCGGGTAGACCTCATTCGTGTGGGAGAAATTAAATTCAATTTGCGCACTTTGTGACTATTTCGTGCGGGTATAGTACCAAGGCGGGTACTATTCGGCAGCTGTGGGAGTAATTAATTACGCAGATCGGTCGTTGCGACGGTATTTTGGTGAACGGAATATTGACTATTCGTTCAAGTGTTTCGATCGCGGGTGTAAGAAGCAATCTTTCGAAACACATTCTGCCGTCGGCAAACTAGTTGTGCGTGATTTTCGTGACATTCATAACATTGAATAATTTTGTGCTTGAGAGTGCAAAAAGACGTAGTGAAGTGAAGAAACAGATCGGACATTGTTCTTGGCCGTATTGTGAACTTTGCATGGCCATTGTGGAAAGGTGATTCAACCTATTGACTTTACGCCATCTTCACTGTTTCTAGCGTGGATTAGGAGCAAGACTCGGCGCCATCACTCGGTGCCATTGGATCCAGTTGGCGCAATATCGACAAGTTGAAGGGTATCCGTTCCCCAGGATAGCCCCGGTGAGTCTGTTCCACGTTAGTTTATTGCATGTGGCTAGCAGTAGCCGTGAGTTAGTACGTAAGAAAGTGGGTTTGCTATTGTGGTTTGGTGAGACGGCCGCGAATCGAGTGGAAAACCGTTCGCGCCCTCGATTTGCGATTCCGCGTAGAAGTGGGTTCGTTCGTGACGGGAAGGAGAGATCGATTCGATATAAAACGATCCACTTCCGTCGAATTTAAACGTCGCGAAGGGTTTTACACCGCGACGGGAAGGAGAAAATCGTACGATTGTGTATAACCCTCGCCGGTTCGGTTTCGCGTAGAAACGGTTAGTTTCGCGTCGGGAAGGATCTGATCGTTCGATTAAACTACCGTTTCCGTTCGTTTCGTTCGTGATGCCTGCTAAAGAGGAGAAACAACTGGCTGGTAGCCTGACTCAGCGCAAGTGCCTATTTAAAATCTTTGATGCGCTTGAGCAGTTCATCCGTGATTACGATCATGATCGTGACAGTTACCAATTGTGTGTGCGGATTGATTCGTTGGATAAGATGAACGAGAATTTTGCGGAGTGTCAAAATGTGATTGAGAAGCTGGATGCACCAGATGCACTGGATGAACACATCGACGAACGAGTAGAGTTCGAGCAACGATACTGCATGGCAAAGGGCTTTCTTCTATCAAAGCGTGCCATGGATCCAAACCAGTCGGCACTGAATGATTCAGAACTCGCTCCACAGCAACATCAAGCAAACTTCCACCTCCGTCTGCCGAAAATTGACTTGCCAATGTTCAATGGGGACTTTTCACGCTGGATTTCGTTCCGGGATACGTTCACTTCGATGATCCATGTGAACGGCGACATTCCCACAGTCGCCAAGCTCCAATATTTGCTACAGTCTCTCGAAGGCAGTGCCAAGAAGCCTTTCGAGTCGGTGGACATCGCAGCTGACAGTTACGCTACAACTTGGGATGCTCTTTTGAAGAGGTACGACAACCGCAAATACCTTAAGAAGCAACTTTTCAAGGCGCTGTACGCGTTGCCAGCAGTCAAGCAGGAGTGTGCAACACGCATCCACGGTTTAGTCGACGATTATCAACGTCATGTTCGCGCCCTATCCAAACTGGGTGAACCGGTGGAACATTGGGACTTGCCACTTATCTACCTGCTCTCGAACAAGCTGGATCACACCACATTGCGCGCCTGGGAGGAGAAAACTAGCCACAAGGACGATGTAAAGTACGATGAACTGGTCGACTTTCTATATCAGCGGGTGCGGATTCTCAATTCCGTCGGGCCAGACAGTCATCAACCAGCCTCGTCAAAGGTGGCCGGTTTCCAGCAGAAAGGCTTCAAGCAGAAAATGTCGGCCAATGCATCAGCCTCATTCACTCCAAGCTATTCGTGTCCGCTTTCCTGTTCGGACAATCATTCTGTGCGAACTTGTCCGGTGTTTCTCGGGAAGAACGTCAGTCAACGTCGAGAACTGGCTTCCCACAAGCGCCTGTGTTGGAACTGTCTTAGCGTTGGTCATCAGTCGAAGAAATGCAGTTCCAAATACAAATGCCGTACGTGTCATGAGAAGCACCACTCGCTTCTGCATGAATTCACTTCAGCAAAGGTATCAGCTCCGCCAACAATCCAAACTAGCACCATAGAGCCAACCGTGTCTTCGAGACCCGCTGTTTCTACAGTTTCCTCCGTTCAGCAACCTCTCCCATCCACGTCCCGCCAAGTTAGCATGGCAGTTCAAACTGCATGCACCATGACGTTGCTCGAAACGGTTATCCTCAATATCGTTGACGAACACGGTATAACGTACAAGGCTCGTGCTCTCCTCGATTCGGCATCGATGTCGAATTTTATTTCGAAACCGCTGGCAAAGAATCTCTTCAGCCGCCGGTCTACAGTGGACGTATCCGTCGCAGGCATCGGATCCTCCACACAAAAAATCAGTAGTGCCATTACAGCAACCATCGAGTCGGGAGATCGAACGATCTCGATGAAGTTACAGTTTTTGGTGCTGAAGCAGCCATCGTCGGAGCTGCCAACTACGCCGATCGACATTTCGGCGTGGAACATTCCAAGCGTGGAGCTAGCAGATCCAAAATTCAATGTTCCTGGAAACGTAGACCTCGTCATCGGTAGCGAAACGTTCTGGGAACTCCACACAGGACGGAAGATTTCTCTGGGTGAAGGTCTTCCGTGGGTAGTCGAAACTCTCTTTGGTTGGGCGGTCACTGGTCCCGCATCTCGTTCGGCTACCTGCATTCCACGGTTTTGCTACCTCTCTACCGCTGATGATCGACTGGAAGCCGCTCTCCGCAAATTCTGGGAAATGGAAACAGTTCTATCGGCTCCAGTTCGATCCACCGAAGAAGGTTTATGCGAAGAGCTGTTCGCCACTACTACGACGCGCAATAGTACAGGGCGGTACATCGTGCGTCTCCGAGGACTGAAGATCCCGAAAAGGTTCTCGGAGAATCTAGGTCGATTGCCGATCGTCGCTTTCTGAGCCTGGAACGTCGACTGGATAGAGATCCAGCCACCAAGGACTCATACCACCGATTCATGGAGGATTATCTACAGCTTGGTCACATGCACGAAGTGCTAGAGCCAGTAGATGATCGAATTGAACACTCCTACATTCCTCACCACGTCGTTTTCAAGGAATCCAGCACGACAACGAAGGTCAGGGTAGTTTTTGACGCGTCATGCAAGACCTCATCTGGCTATTCATTGAACGACACACTTCTGGTTGGACCCGTCGTCCAGCAAGATCTGTATTCCATCTACACAAGGTTCCGGACTCGACGCATTGCTATTGTAGCAGATGTCGAGAAGATGTACAGGCAGGTGTTGCATCATCCTGATGATCACCGTTTTCTTCGTATCCGCTATCGCAGATGTCCGTCCGATCCAATCACTACGTTCGAACTACAAACCGTCACATACGGTACGGCTAGCGCACCGTACTTGGCAACAAAAACACTCCAGCAGATTGCTATTGACCAGGCTGAGTTGTATCCCGCTGCTGTTAACCCAGTGGTGGAAGATTTTTACGTCGATGACCTGTTGTCCGGCGCATCAGATGTAGAATCCGCCAAAACTCTTCGTATCCAAGTCTCCGCCATGCTCAGTTCTGCTGGATTTACGCTGAAAAAGTGGGCATCGAACGCCCAAGAAGTTCTCCAGGATGTTCCGCCAGAAGATCTGGCCATCCAACCGCTCTACAATCTACAGGATGAGCAGATGATATCCACGCTCGGCCTGTTGTGGGATCCGAAGACCGACAACCTCCGATTCAAGGTAGAAGTACTTCTCCCAGCTGCCATCTTGACCAAGCGGAAGGTGATGTCATACATCGCCAAGATTTTCGACCCACTGGGCCTTCTCGGTCCAGTCATCATGAAGAGCAAAGCTCTTCATGCAGCGTTTATGGGCATTGAAGCATGGTGGAGTTCTCTGTGAATGGGACTCTCCACTGCCAGAGCAGCTTCAACACGAGTGGAAGCAGTTCCACAACACGCTACACATTCTCGCTGAAGTCCAAGTTCCTCGATTCGTGTTTTCGACAGATGATGCTGCTATTCAACTCCATTTCTTCGCCGATGCATCCTCCGTTGCGTATGGAGCTTGTTGTTTTGTCCGCACGGAATCGGCGGAAGGTGTACAAGTCCACCTGTTGACGTCGAAGTCAAAGGTCGCTCCGCTGTCCACGCATCACTCCATCGCCAGACTAGAGCTCTGTGCAGCACATCTGGCAACACAGCTATTTAAGAAAGTGGAGGCCGCGCTGAAGATCACCACTACTGCCTATTTTTGGTCCGATTCCAGCACTGTGCTTCAATGGCTGCGTGCCGCTCCAACCCGCTGGAAAACATTCGTCGATAACCGCGTGTCGAAGATCCAGACCACCACAAACATAAATTACTGGAGGCACATAGCTGGTTCTGAAAACCCCGCCGACGATATTTCGCGTGGCCTCAACCCTACGGATATCATCAACTGTTCCCGTTGGTGGCACGGCCCTTCCTGGCTTTCATTGTTGCCTGAATGTTGGCCCAAGACCGTCATCGACCAGGAGAACTCCCCTGCAGCGTCCGAAGAAGGGCGCAAGGCACCGATTGTGGCAATGACTGCCGCACAAGCAGATTTCTGTGGAGATCTGTTTTCTCGCTATTCTCGCTACGACAAGTTACGTCGTGTGGTTGCATTCTGCGGCCGCTACATTCAACGATTGAAGAAGCGCATAGAGTTGCGCAGTTCCGGATCGTCTCTCCTTACGTTGATCATTAGTGACCGAATCAAAGAATCGTTCATCGCATCACTCACCACTTCCGAGCTCCAACACGCTGAACATTTGCTCTGCCGTTTAGCGCAGAAGGAAACATTTGCTGCGGAGTTATCGGATCTCATGAAGGGCAAACCTGTCGCCAGGTCATCATCGCTTAAGTGGCTGAAACCTTTCGTGGATGAAGACGGTACTCTTCGCGTCGGTGGTCGTCTGCATAACGCCGCACTATCCGTCGCAAACAAAAACCCGATCGTTCTGTCCGCCAAACATCCGCTGTCTGCTCTGCTGGCTAGCAGTCTTCACGTTAGTCTACTGCATGCAGGGCCACAACTCCTGCTGGCCACTCTCCGCCAGAAGTTCTGGATCCTTGGCGGCAGAAATCTAGTCAAGTCCGTCTATCACCAATGCCACACTTGTTTCCGATCCAAGCCCACTCTAGTCCAGCAGAGCACAGCCGATCTGCCGGTATCGCGAGTGTCGCCGACGCGTGCGTTTTCCGTTTGCGGTGTCGATTATTGTGGACCTTTTTATGTAAAGTCAGCAGTTAGAAACCGTGGTCCCACGAAAGTCTACGTGGCCATATTCGTCTGTTTTTCGACCAAGGCAGTCCACATCGAGCTTGTGAGTGACCTCACGACTCCAGCGTTCCTAGCTGCACTCCGTCGTCTAGTCGCCCGCAGAGGAAAGATCGTCGAACTTCATTCGGACAACGCAACTACCTTTAAAGGCGCTTCACATGCGCTCAATCGAGTCTACCGCATGTTGAAGACTGAAGCCGCCGATCGAAACCAAATATTTGACTGGTGCTCTGGAAACGAAATTGTCTGGAAATTCATTCCACCGCGAGCACCACACTTCGGAGGCCTCTGGGAGGCCGCAGTCAAATCGGCAAAGAACCACTTGCTGAAGGTAGTCGGTAATGTCAACCTTGCCTACGAGGATCTGCTGACCTTGTTGGCTCAAGTCGAGATGTGTCTCAATTCTCGACCTCTGACACCGATACCGGAGGACCCAAACGACCTAGACGTCCTGACCCCAGGACACTTTCTTATTGGCAGCAATCTCCAAGCTGTTCCGGAATCAAACTGGAAGGAGACCGCCGACAACCGTTTGGACCACTGGGATCTCACCCAGAAGCATCTGCAGCAGATCTGGTCGCGCTGGTACCCCGAGTACTTGCAACAGTTGCAATCCCGTGCGACTAAGGGTTGCAATCCGCCCGTCACCATCGAGGTCGGCACCATCGTCATTATCAAAGAAGACAACGTTCCGCCAGCAAACTGGCCGTTGGGAAAATCATCAAGCTCCACCCCGGAAAAGATGGCATCGTCCGTGTGGTGACCCTCAAGACAGCGAATGCCAACGAGGTGGTGCGTGCCGTAGCTCGCATTGCCCTGCTTCCAACTCCGAGAGCTACATAACAGAAACCAGGTAGAGCAACCCTTTGTGGGAGAATTTGCTCGATGCTCACCTGCGTTTCTGCAAAGGTAATTGCAGGTCCAATATTTTACCATTCCCCCGTAAGATCTACCTGGTCTTTTTCTTTGTTCCCGGTAATCTACGACGTCCGCTCATCTACACCGTTCATCATCGACCTGAGGTACCTGGAAATCAATGAGTTCGAATGCCAACCGGCAAGGTAGCAGCGCCAGTGTGACCCACGAATGAACAATTCCAATGATTTACATCTCTTCATGCCACCTTCGACAAATTGTGTATATAGTAGAATTAAGATTTTGAAACAAGCCTGTTTCAAGGTGGCCGGAATGTTGGATCTCTGTATAAAGTAGTTTTAAGCTCAATTGAATTCGCTTTCCTATCCAACCCAACAATACCCTTTATTTGACTGGTCTAAAGCTAGAGAGCAAGAGAGTGGTTCGCACGACCGATAGCCGATGGTCAACCATCTCCACTGTGGATAGGAATAGAAATAGGTAATGCAAAATTGTAAATAAACCAGTACAATACTAAACGTTGAAGTGGACAGTACTACGGTCATTCGTTCCTTTTGACTATTTGATGACAAGTTCTTATAAGTGATCAGCTATAATCCAATCCTCTACTTGCGCGCTTTGTTGGTCGATTCGTGTGAACAGCAAAGTCCGCACACGGGACTTAGTGTATTCTTGGTGGCGTTTTTGGTGGAGTGCTTGGATCGCGGCACTCTTTTCGGGGCTAATAAATTAGCGAAGCAAGTCCTTCGACTAACCGGTAAGGCGTATCGCCAACAAAAACCGATAACTCCACTATTGACTTTTTTTGCATTCAAATCAATAGCTATTATAAAAAATGAAGAGCATTAGCCTTCAGACACTTGAAAAGTTTTCATTCTTCTTTTACATACGAAGTTTGATGTAAAGATTTTTGCCAAGATTTTCTGCAGTTGAACACAGATGAAAAAGATTTTGTTGGCAAAATGTAAAGATGGAAACGAAAAATAATGTGGCAACCCTGCTGAGAACGGCATAAGCGCACACATAGGAAAATTTTGCCTCAGTCGTTTGGCAGCATTGAAGCTGTGCGGAGCCGGTCGCAGGCAGCTGGTCGCAGCTGCTTCATTTGCCGGCAGCGGAGCTGATCGCAGAGGCAGTTGGTGGTCGCGTAGCAGCGCTCTCCCAAGGCTCTCCCAAACAGCGATCGTCGCGATGAGGTAAAATGGCGGATTATGGGGGCGCACAATCACGTCGGTTTGTGCAAGCCGCCATCTTACCTCATCGTGACGATTGTTTCGCCGCGACTTCGAAAACGCTGCTGTTTGGAGGAAAGCGTCTTTGGGGCGAGCAGCAGTAGGTGAAAATAAACTGTCCTTTTGAGGACAATAAATTAAAATAAAAGAGTTGTTTATTAAAGAACTTATCTTAAATTTAGTTCGGTGCTGGATGGAGGGCGAGCCGTCTTTAAAAAATTTACCCAGCTGGTTGGGGCAATCCATAAATTGAGAATCTGTCCTTTTGAGGACAACTAATTTAATTGAAAGAGTTGTTTATACAAGAATTAAACTTTTATTTGGTTTGTGTGTGATATTAGGCATGGTGCCGATTCGTTCGCTGCAACTGCAAAAAGGCCTCCATGGAGGGCGAGCCGTCGGGAAAATTTTACCCAACTGGTTGGAGCAATCCACAAATAATCTGTCCTTTTGAGGACAACCAATCCAGTTCAGAGAGTTGTTTTTATAAGAATTAAATTAATATTTCGTTGGGTTTGTGCGCCATTTAATCTAGTGCCGATTTGTTCGTTGCCAACAACTAATTGAGACGCTGGAGAAGGTCCTTAAATTCGAGGTAGGAACTTGATATTTAATAAATTTAAATCAATTTGACAAAGTGCATGTCATCATAGCAATTGGATATCTCTCTATGTTGTCGCTCCCTGTTATAAAAAATTTCAACATAGTATTAATTGTATTCTGGTGATGACATGCGCCACGTGCTTTTACATCATACGAACCTACACATGATATCGATACAAATAATGCGCTGAACATATTTGAATGCGTGATTATTTTATCAGGTGTTTATCTTATATTTAGGGTATATGTCCCTTAACTCAGCCTACTATGCAATGATCGATTACATTATACATTACAACTCATAAAGTTTTTAAGCTTTAAGCGAGACTAAACTAGTTAGACACTTGCTAAGATACGCTTGATAAGACATTTGGTAGTATGTATCATGAAAAGTTACACAACTCTTTTTTAAAAGTCAGCAACATTCGAGGGATATGGATTTAATGTCGGTTTACAAGCACCAAATTGGGTATATTCATGGATGCAATTTCGTCCCATTCGATGAATTTATTACTAAATGCAGCCTTTGTTCGTTTTTTTTTTTCTGATTTTATGAATCACGGCATTGCTAGCTGTATTCGATTTACTTAATACAACATTTCACAAAACATACTAAAGTAAAACTGCCTCGAAACACTTAAGTGATGTTCATATATGATTCATCAGTCATTCAATAATGAAAACCTTATAATTCACTATACAATAATTTGTTCCTTCTTTTTGTGTTTCGATGAGTCACTAGAATATAAACAACCGCAAATTCATGCATTTCCACTTGAAATTTTACCAATAACAACCTTTTTACTACTTTATTGATACAACAGGCCAAAGTTGGGAATATACAAAAAATTATGTCCCCAACATTGGGTCTACGATTTTCTTGTAAAATCATTGTTATCTTAGCTATGTGAAAAGTTAGCTCGTAGCATGTAACAATTTCTGCACATCCAGATTGCATTACTTGCTGTATTGATTCAATTAAACCAAATTTAGATCACTTGAAGATCGTGTAGATCATCTGTTCAGCTTAACCAGTGAAATCATGATGCCCCAAAAGTTCAAGAAATCGAATATTACGCTTAAGTGAACAACTATAAGTTGATTTATATTGTCTCAATTGCTTCGGTTTACATCGGTCATCCTAAACGCCACATGATTATGTTGATTATCGCTAAATTAATGACATATTTGGTACATAGGCCGAATGAAGGAGCTAGGCTAACATTACATCCCCTTACCCTATAAGAATTTATTATATATTAACCAACCTTTTCTCCCATACCCATGGCAAAGAAGTTGGGACGCTGGAGAACGTCCTTCAGTTCGAGGTAGGAAATTGGTATCTATTAAATCAAAATCAAGTTGACAAAGTGCATGTCATCATAGCGATCGAATATCTCTCTACGAATCGCTTTGGTCTCCCTGTCATAATAATTTTCAACATAGTATTAATTGTATTCTGGTGATGAACTGCGCAGCGTACTTTTACTGCATATAAACCTACTTATGATATCGATACAACTAATGCGCTGAACATGTTTCAACGCGTGACTATTTTCTCAGGTTTTTATTTTATATTTATAAGAATTTATCATATATTAACCAACATTTTCTCCCACACCCATTGCAAAGAATAATGATATTTAATATAACTCACTCTCTTTCTTCTGCGAGATCGAATATGTTCATATATATTTCGATTTCCTTAACGTTTTAGCCATACTGGATTCACTAATTTACCTGATATTCGCATAAAAACATGAATAATAATTTCACATGAAAACCATTGACCATATTTTAGGTACGCATTTCACGTTATATTCCCAACTATGGCCTAATGTATTCATCACATAGTAAAATGTAGAATATAAAAGTTTTCAATGGAAAAGTAAGAGTGAGTGGTTGTGTATTTTTCGAAGGGCTTATTCATTCCAACACCTATATAACTAAATGAATATAGTGGGAATTTTGATGTTTTGAAATGGAATGGCCGATTGATCACATGAGAAAGTCATTTAGTTTTTATAAAGTACCTTTATATTTCGTATAGTATACCGAATATAGCTGGATGCCCAATGCGATAATATAAATAAATGTCTGGAGCAATGAAATAAATAAACTTTACTGAAATTCGTTCGAACAAGAATCCTTAATGATATCCATATCCATCGAAAGTTTTCGACTTAATAATGTTAGTTGGTGACTTTTCATGGTCCAGTACAGCAAACGCATTGTTAAGCATGTCTTAGCAAAGGTATAACTTGTTGAATATCGTTTCTAGCTAAATTATTGTATGAGTTATAGTTACAATTGTAATCGTGCGCTACATAATCGACTGAGTCAAGGGACATGTACCCTATATAACCTTACAACAACTGCAAGATATTTTTTTGATGTTTTCTGTTTGATAAAACTTTCTGAACTTTGAACATTTTTGGAGACGCTTACACATCTAAAAATGTAGCAATTGATTATTGTGTTTTCATAGCAATCACTAAACCTGTCGGATATCTTCTGATACCGAATTTTATCGTAATTTGAATTCTAGAGTATTTCAATGTTTATTATTACCCTTGAAATCTAGAATTGTTAAAATTGCATAAATTGCAAATCTTTGATTCTTTGAAGTTGAATTATGCAAAAGCGTACTACAACTCAGATTGTATACAAATGATCCGAATGGTATGGTATTTAAATGGTGAATGTTAAAAAGGAGACAAGGTATCAGTCCATCTATATGTTTGTATTTCAAGGCCACCAAAGAGTTATAAAGAGTGTACAAGAGAATTTTCCCACATACTGACTCCATAAAACCAAACGGCCCTTTTCAGGGCCACCAAATAATATCTCAAGACCGTACAAAAGAATTGTCTTACATACTGGCTTCAAAACGCTGGTCTAATGTCCCATAAGAGCCGCACCTGTCATATTGTGACTTAAACTGCTTCTATCGGTAAGGGTAAGCGACCGGCACGAATAATTGAAACCCTTTTAACGCTAATAATAGCCACACAGAATTTCCCTGACAATATAATGCATCACTTGGTTTAACGTAGTCTACGTCAACCGGTCGTGTCTTGTACACAACCCCACTGATTTTTTTTTAATTGCACTATATCCTCACACATTTTCGTTTCGTAATTGCACAAACCATAAAAATTACACTTCACTTATTACACTTATTACACTAGAATAATACTAGAAAACTATGGGATTAATTTTCACAATAATTTAAATACGCTTGCCCCTATTCTGAACCGTGTTTACAATCGACGTGATCGCTTGATGTTGTCAAACTATTTTAGTATGTCTCTTATACAAATTAAATGGGTTTGGAAGTTCTTCAATATCACCTTTCTTGTAGGAGTGCTACAAATCGCCCAAAGTTGAATTATTTTATTTTGCCATAGATTAAATAAATAATAACATACTTCTAATTGTAGATTTTTTCAATATTTACCGACAAATAAAATTCCACATTTAATTATATTTTTCCATCGCTGTTGAAATTGGCGACACTGCTCATATACTGTATAGCATACACATCAACGCTAGTGTGCGTGTTCAATCATTCATAGAGCATTCTATGCTGAACGTTATGGTGAGTCTTGTTGTCAATCTTCTCATGGGAGAATAACAAACAAACCCTTTCATTTTGTCTTGGTTATGTGCATGCTACTCAACACACGTGAAGTGCTGTCAAATGATCTATTTCATTTTTAGGTGTAGTAGTAGAGAGCCTTAACTTGTTTATATTTTTTCTTGATTAAAATCAGTACGATTAACATATGAACACAGATGGGGTTTGTTTTTCATGTTTTTCGTTATATTATTAAAATAGATACATAGCAGTGGTAACTTTTCCGTACTCAATTGGAAGACAATTATAAAAATCGAATGTTTTGTGTGTTGCTAAACTACTAACGGTAAGTGAATGAAAAAATATTGAATAATTTGTGTACTCTGTGTTCGGTATTCAGTGCATATTCACCGATTTCCACTGGAGGTCGAAACAGCGGGAAAATCTTTTTGTCGTTGTTGTGGCCTCCGGCTTTCTCCCGATTCAGCTTTCCTGGCTGTCGACAAACGTTCAACGAACACTTTTCATACGTTCATTCAACAACTTCGCCAACCTGACGTGAGAGTAGTTTGGATTTTCACCATACACGTGCACAATTTTGATGCGTTGCTTCTCTTCGTTCGACGACATTTTGATAACTGAAGTACTAATCTCAAAATCAAAATAGAGGCTTGATGCTACACGCACACATTTTGAAAATGAAGGGTGGGTAATTTTTTTCTATGCACGATGAAAGGAAATGCGTCAAGTTTTTGTCGACCAAATTTTGATCGAAACACCCTTTAATACTGTTATAAAAAAGAGATTTTTTTTATGGATACTCCGATTTTTTTCATGAAATTGTTACATATTTTATTATAATTCTGGGTTGTTTATTGCTAGAAAATCAATCATTTATGAATAGTTTTGAAAAATATGAAACAACAACCTTCACCGATCGGTCGAACAACAGCACGAAGTATGTTTGCCTGCTGCTTTGATGTAGCCATACGCTGGATCGAGCTGGGAATCAATATGGTGGTGGTGTCGCCATCGCGGTATACCGGCCCCTCCCTGATTACCGATTGTCCTTCATCGAGGCGGTAGGAATCGAACTGTCTACATCCGATGGTCCAATCGAAATCGTCGCCATGTACTGTCCATCCCAATGCAAAATATCGGACTGCTCCTCCATTAGGATGAAAAATGGCATCCAAAAGCTTACCAGACGTAAGGGAAAGTTCATCATCGTTGGCGATCTGAACGCCCGCCACCCGCTCTGGGGAGATTTCGGAAGGAACCGGAATGGGGTACCCAGACAAATAGTATCGTATATTCCTATATTTTAACTCAACATCGCATTTAATTGTGGTCTTCATCGTGTTATGTTTACGTTAAATCGCAAAGAGTGCCAATTTTCGACTTATATAGGATGTGTCATTTATTCATCGTACTGCGTTACAAACTAAATTGGATAAACATCGTTAACCTTTTTAAATCGAATTTGTTATTACAAATTCAATCGCATACGATATTAAACCAACTCGTTTAAAAAAACGGCCATTAGCCTTCTAATAATACTGTATAACACTGTATACGTAGTTTTTTCAATCCAATTGATGCTGGATGCCATATTTTGAAGTACTTCGTGAGTTACACTAGTTATTTTGGCTATTTCAGGCGTAACAAATCCTGTGTCTTAATAAGATGAATTCACCTCGGCTTTTTTTTTGCACCGATATTTCAGCACGGTCAATATCAGGTGAAAAAGGGAAATACTCATGTTGGTGCGTCAACTTTGACGCCAGCTGTAGTCCAAACCACTTGATAGAAACAATTCAAATTTCGTCCACATTATTTCCTATGTATTTTTAGGCTATTGTGAAATTTAAAATATGTTATCTAAATTTTTCACAGAAATACGGATTTTTGAAATTGGTATGTCCAAAAATGACTTTTTTCACATATGTAATGAAAACTTCAAATTTATAAGCCTGATCAACATGAAATTTCGATCACATAGGGTCTATACATTGTTTATTGTGTAGTGAAAGTTTCAGCTAAAAATATTGATAATTGACAAAGTTACAGTAGCTTGACCATGGCATATTTTGGAAGCAAAATTTTGCTCGGCTTTTTTTTTGCTACTGAGTGTACGTGCATTTTCGTTGTCTGGGTAGCCAACGACCTGCTGGGCACTATGTTGTTCTCCACCCAAACGTTCCTACAATCTTCTCGCCGGCTGGGCTCCACACTCGACATTGCTCTGACCAACATCGTCGATAGCTGCTCCATCCCGAAAACAATCAACGATCTCTCGTCCCACCACCTCTCGGTCATCTTTGAGGTGATCCTAGAACTGCGTGGTAACCCACGGTTTCGTAGACGAAACTACCACAGAGCTAACTGGCCCCAGATTCAACGCTTCATTGAGGATCGCACTATCGACAACTTCGACCTAGCCACTACTGTGGCCATTTACGACGCACTTCAGCAGTTCACTGGTGTCATCAACGAGGCAGTATCCCTTCTCATCCCGTCAACACTGGTGGGTAGGTGTATCCAACTAGACATTGCTACAAAACGAATCATCTCGCTTCGCAATTGGGTACGTTGACAATTCCAGAGAATCCAGAACCCTGCTAGAAGGCACCTGGTTAAAAAACTCAACAAAATCATTGCCACCAGAGTAGCCAAGTTGAAAAACAGGGAGTTTAGCAGGGATCTGCAAAATATCCCAAATTTCTCAAACCCCTTCTGGCAACTAGCCAAAGTTCTCAAAACAAAACCTAAGCCGGTGCTCCCAATCAGGGAACTGGGTAAAACTCGTATTTCGGCGAGCGAAAAAGCGAACGCACTGTTCCGTCAATCCTTGCATCGCATAACTTGGGTCGTGATATGGTCAGTCCCATGGAAACAGCAATAGTGGCCAGCGTTGTTCACCTCTCCACAATTCCCGTCGATCTTCCAGCGGACCACAGAGTATCGATAGTCGAGCTTAGCCGCCACATTAAGCAGACCAAAAATATGAAGGCCCCTGGATTTGACGGGATCTTTAATATCACCCTGAAAAGTGTAGGGCTCAAAGCGCTTTCTCTCCTGACGAAACTATTCAACCGATTTCTCGAAATCAGCTATTTCCCGGCATCTTGTAAGGTCTTTAAGGTGGTACCCATTTTGAAGCCGGGTTAGGATCCCACCGACCCGCCTAGCTACTGTCCGATTAGCCTGCTGTTCGAGAAAGTTATCCAACGAAGACTCCTTGCCCACACTGAAGCGTTCAACACCTTGCTAGAAGCACAGTTTGGGTTCCGACGAGGCCACTCGAAGGTCCACCAGCTCCAACGTGTGATTAATTCACTTAAACGGTCCAAAACTGTCTCTAAAACCTTTGCCATGGCGTTTCTCTATATAGAGAAAGCGTTCGATAACATCTGGCACGATGGCTTGACGCACAAGCTGATGCAGCCGAATTTCCCAACATATCAGGTCCGGATCGTCACCAACTACCTGCATGGTAGGACTTCGCAGGTCTGCGTCTCTGGCAACCTCTCAACCGAGTACCCCCCCCCCCCCCCCTCAAGGCAGTATTCTGGGGCCATTGTTGTACAACTTGTACACGTCGGACATCCCCCTCCCTCCCGTCTGGAGGTACCCTCTCGCTGTTTGCTGATGACTCGGAAATCTAGTCGGGAAGCTGAAACACGGCTTAAATTCTTATGCAGAATACCTCCAGACATAGACGATCAAAATTAACGCTGCCAAAACACAAGCCATGATTTTCCTGCAGCGCACCACAACACGATTAAAGTCCCAGTCCAAAATAAAAATTGGAAACACCGAGGTAAAGTGGGCCAGGGAGGCCCGCTATCTTGGTTTAACGCTAGACGACAAATTTCTCTACAGGCCACACATCACCGAGAGAATACAGAAGAGCATCGTCATGCTGAGACAACTCTACCCGCTCATCAACAGGCGTTCAAAGCTTTCTGAAACGAACAAAATGGCCATCTACAAGCAAATAGTCTTGCCAATGCTCACATATGCTTGTCCAATTTGGCGAGAGTGCGCCAAGTGTCACCGAGGATAGCTGCAAATCATTCAGAACAAGTTTCTGAAAATGATCCTAAATCTTCCACCATTCGCAAGAACAACCGACATACACAGGCTTGCCGGCCTGCAAAAGCGAGACATTGAAATTTATGCAATCACCACAAGCTATCGCAACAGAGCGCTGACAATAAGAAATCTTTTTAATTAATAACCCCCTTACTTCCCTTGTATTAGCCCCCACCCCCAGAATGTAAAGAGTAGTATGATAAGTTAGGTTAAGTTATATCAAATGTAAAACACATGCACCCAAAACACTATCGCAAGATAAACACAGCTAAAAACAAATAAGAATTTAAGAACAGAAAAACTAAAGTATGAAACGCACTATCTGCAGAATCACTTAACAAGTAAAGAAAACGATGTGTTATAACATTATACTAAGATGCAAATACAATTATACTTGAAATTAAAAAGAAGCTGGGATGAGAACGATGATTTCTGTTGCACTCTGACAGGAAGCACCAAATAGCGGTCTGCATGGCGAGCTTCCGTTTCTATCGATCACTATTTTGCCTTGCACTTCGTTTAACAACTTTGTAAAGATATAAAAACATGCGGGAAGAAAGAACTATTTCAAATGAGTGACTTGACAGACACGACGCATGTAGTCCGGCTCAGCGCTACGGAATTAGAATTCTAGTTATTGTATGGTTATTTTTCATTTCTGCATTGCTTATTGGCTGTAGGCAATTGAATTTCACGCTTCTTGATACTTACCGTAGTCCGTGGGTTTAAATTATCTCTCAGTCTCGCAGTCTTTTGGTTTCCTATAATTACGATCCACCCGGAAACCACGGTTGGCTCGCTGATAAGAGCGAGATTGACAGAAGCCAGAGCGAAAAAAAGCGAACCGGTATAATAATGGTGTGATATGGAAATGAAATTAACCACGAAACACGTTACTCATATTATTTTTTTTATATAAAACTGCGTCATAATTTATTTAACTACAACCACATGATAAAATTACAATTCAATTAATTTGTAGCCTTCTATCAACATTTCCCCATTGTTTATTTTCTGGATGCGGTTTTGTATATAGGACTATAGCTATACGATTTTTGTGTGTCTCTTCTGCCTGCTGCATGATGACTTTTTTTTTCGTTTTTTTGTATGTGCAATTTTTTGCCTGTATGCGTCAATAGTTTTACCGATATACGTACTTATTTTCTCGGCACTGTAATTGTATGGCTTCCGGTTTGCGTTTCGCTGCCGATCTTTCGTTAATAATTACTCATGGGTTTTTGTTTTCTTTTGTTTTTTTCAAATACCTATCAATATATATATATATTTATAATAATTCCTACGGGAGCGTATGGTACATGGTACAGTGTCTGTGTGTTTTTGTGTACAGTGGATCTTTTTTTTTCGTTTTCTTTTTTTGACAGCGTTCCCAACAGAGATTTCATGGCTTTTTGTGTTTTGGTTCGGCCTTGCAATCAGGACCCTCGACTTCGGAGCGTTCCTGTTTCCGGTTGTGGTGGTCGGTGGCAGGAAAGTGTTAAATGATGAATACTGATGCTTTAGGGCCAACTCGGCCAACGTGCCGCCGCTGATGACAATAATGAATGGTTTTGATGCGGTGGTGGGCAGAATAATGATTGGTTGTGTCAGAAAGCGGGGTGTTGCGCTTGTTCTAGGGAGCGTCATGTGATGACTGCAGGCGGGTTGGAAAAAGCATGGGAAAACTTTGTTCGGCCTACGGGAAACTCAAATGGAGGGTGTGAATCGACATGTCTCAATTGGAAGGTAGTTGAGGGCATTTCAATTACCGAGCACTGATGCCGATAGATGGTGAATATTTACTGATGTTGATACATCCAACCGGAAAATGAAAGATTCGCTCACAGTACTAATAGACTTTCCATTTGAATGTCTAACAGTACTATTAGACATTCAATTTCCCTAACATCGTCAGAGCAGAGGAGGTGATGTCCCAAGTAACCACATGCATTATATTATTGCAGTTAATAACCCAAAAATCAACATCATTAATGCGGGATCGCATCGATTCAACAGTTTTCAAGAAATGAAGCATTAGATTAGCATTAAGAATACAGGTATACCTCGATAGTACGTACATCAACGTTCCCATTTCAAATCGCGATCGCACAAAAACCACTGATTAAATCCGCAATCTCATATGACTCTTAGAAAGATCAGCTTCTGTTCTTTCTTTTGATTGTATTAGATTCCAGATACAATCAGTAGTTTTTATGCAATTTTGATTTGAAGTGAGAAAGTTGATGTACGTACTATCGAGGTATACCTGTATAGTGATGCATTACCAATGCAATAATGCTACGTTAACAATGTCTATGGCATAACAAAAGATATGGCATTAGTTCAATATAAGTGAGGCCCTTTTCAGCTCTAATCCAACTTCAATGATGCACTAGACGTTATGCATATGCCCTATATATGCATGTTTTTATAGCCTCATGGTTACTCAATCCATCCCCGATTGGTTTTAAGAAAAGGAAAGTTATTTTGCCACCGTTTTAATATCTTGATGAATAATCATAACATAAAGAGAAAAAAATATGATTTTAAAAGACGCTTATTCATAATCCAATATCAATTCAAAATAAGTGCATTCGAGGAAACTGTTTGCAATCTTTCATATAACAGATCTGATTCAGAAGATACCCCGTTTCAATTAACATGACATCTCGTTTAAAGTTATGTCTAGCCTAGCGTTTAAAATACTAGGCTGCCTGAAAAGTCCCTTTAATTTCCTACAGATGGCGTTGGGAATCGCCAACAGAACCATTTTCTATGAGCTCTACTCCTTGAATGGCGGCTGTCAAAATTTCAGCCATTTCTGTCCACCCCAAGCAACACAAAACCGCCATAGTTGGATACAGCGACTTGATTGTGACTTAATTAAGTAGAAGTGGAGTAAAATCAACTGTATTGCAACAATTGTATTGCTAGGGACGCATTCATTAGTGATAACAGTGAGAAGAGACCGATCAGTAAATTTTTTAAAAATCCGAATTTCGAGTTTTGATAAAATACTATTTTCTACGCAAGAAAACGGCTACACGCAATCCGAAGGAGTTTGTGCGCCGATTCAAAATCATGGATGAAACTTGGATCCGTTACTACACACCGGAGTCATAGCAGCAGGCAAAACAGTGGGTTTCACCGGGTGAAAGTGCTCCGAAGCACCCGAAAACGTAACAACCGACGGGAAAGGTCATGGCCTCCGTCTTCTGGAATACGCAAGGTGTAATATTCATCGACTATCTTGAAAAAGGTATAACCATAACAGACGCATACTATGCAGCGTTATTGGATCAATTGAAGGATGAAGTCCAGAAAAAATGGCCGCATTTGCAGAGAAAAAGTGTGCTCTAGTATCACGACGATGCGCCTGCTCATTCATCCTCAATTTCTCAAGCAAAATTGAATGAAATTCGGTGTCATTCGGTTCCACATCCACCGTATTCGCCAGACTTGGCTCTTAGTGACTCCTATTTGTTCCCAAACTTGAAGAGAAGCGGTAAGCGATTTTACTCAAATGATGAGCTCATACCTTAAACCGATGGCTATTTTGAAGGAGTACAATTCGGATGGAATGGGATATTAAAAAATTAGAAAATAGCTGAACTCGCTGTATCGACCTAAAAGAAGTGTATGTTGAGAAATAAAACCGAATTTGGCAAAAAAAAAGAAATGTTTTCGCGTTTGATATTAAGGGGACTTTTCAGGAAACCTAGTATGTTTCAAATCGCAGAAATTTACAGGTATTTTTCAAACTATGTACCAGTGGTGCTGGTGGAGTTAATTTGTTTTGTTTCCATGCCACGTTCCACTATCATTTCGGTAGCAATCTTTTAACTACTTTATATCCGTAAGTAATACTATAATCGCAAAATAGATGGATTTAAAATGTTAGAGTTTTGAATAATCAAAATCACTATTTTTTTGAAATAAATCATAAAGGCGTAATCTGCGTAAATTATGTCTTATACGCAAAATGAACAAGTTAGAAACTATACAACTATACTATACAAAAAAATTAGTGAAAAATTACTTCATCTTCGGTAGAAATCTTCAAATGTATTTGGGACGTAGCTGAGTAGCTCAGTGATTACCCGTTTTGCTTACTGAGCAGATGGCCGCGAGTTCAATCCCAGGCTTGTCCGCTTCCTTGCCATTTGTCACTTGCCTCTTTCTATCACCAATATACCTAAAATTAAAAGCAGTTTTCTGCACTTTCATCTATCACATCACTTACCACAGTGAATTCATAATCTATAAATAACTTGCCTCACTAACACAAATCTATCCTTCCCTTGACATTGTGGAGACGCGGAGGAAGACACGGTCTCTCTAACAATGATTGTCAAACTAATCATCCTTCCCTCCTCTCCGAAGACCGCGAGGACGTGGCCGACGCCGGTACTGATCTATAAATAGGATGAACTAGTGAACTTGTACATTAAAGATGTGAAGCTACTCCCAGGCTCCATCTTTGTGGTTTTATCTGCAGTTACACTAGTTCTGTTCAGTAACGAAGGAGCAATTACGAGATGCACGGTCTTTTTTTTAAAAGGAAAAATCTTCAAATGTATTTGTCTCCATATATGACGCTCGAATCGCAAAAAGATGCAGTTTTAGTTTATCGATTTTTGAATGTCCAGAACCTGATAAAATTTGTCAAAAATCACTAACTTTACGGTAAAAATCTTCAACTGTGTTTATGTCTGTAGATAAAGCCCTACACGGTTACTGGCTAAAACCCATTAATGGGTACTACAGTACTCACTTTCGCTATAATCGCCACTCCTCATTTAATGGGTAAACGCGAATAACCCATTAATGAGTATGGGCCACTTCCGTCAAAAAAATGGGTATTTTTTTACCCATCAGGGAAATTTTTTTTTTTTACAAAATGGGTAAGAAAAACACCCATTTTTGAATCATGAATAGATAAATTGATAATGAATTCGTGTGCTTTCCAAAAAAATATCAGTTGGAAATAAAAATAGTCGTAGATAGTCGAATATTTCTAAATATTTTTTATTGAACAGCATTAATATGATGTAAAACTCGATAGTGCATTAATATTATGTAAAACTCGAAGTCCAGTTTCTTTCGAAGCTCCTCCATTTTTCAAACAATCTGAGAATGGCGGTTTTGGAAATTGATTATTTTAAATTTATTTATTCATATATTTAGGAATCTTTTACATACCAACTGGACCAACTATCCACTTTTGCTCAGCTTATTTGTTGAATTGCCTTTGTTGGCAGATTTCGGACCGGATTTATTTGATTCGAGTCTCAACGCACAAACGACTGAAGAGAGTTAAATAATTTTCATTAGTATTTTTCACCCATTTTTTTCCTGCTAATAAGTTTTCACCGATGGGTATTTTTTTACCCATTTTGGCAAATCAAGTTATACCCATTGTTTGACATTTACGTGT
This sequence comes from Aedes japonicus, assembly GCA_034211315.2. Taxonomy (NCBI): domain Eukaryota; kingdom Metazoa; phylum Arthropoda; class Insecta; order Diptera; family Culicidae; genus Aedes; species Aedes japonicus. Next base: position 24,884 of record JASCZW010009800.1, read on the forward strand.
GGTGTTGAAAAATGCGTATTTTTGCACCCATTAATGGGTTTTAGCCAGTAACCGTGTACACGGTCGTTTGCAAAAACCCATTAATGGATGAAAAACACCCATTTTCACTAGAATTGCCTCTCCCCATTTAATGGGTAAACACGACTTACCCATCAACGGGTAAAATCAGTGTATGTCACGAAATGGGAATTTATTCACCCATTGCAAATAAGCCTTCTCCAAAATGGGTAAAAAATTACCCCTTTTTGTATATAGATTATGTAGCAGATTGGAAGATTTAAACTCATGGTTTTCATGGTAGTTAATCAAAAAATGCAATAAATAAAAAATAAAATAAAATATAACTTATTTATTGTTTGAGGTTACCTCTAATGGGTATTTCTTTACCCATTTTATGATTGAGAAATTCCCCCATTGTATGACAGATAGGAGAGCTATTTGAAAATTGGTGTTTTTTCACCCATCAATGGGTTTTCGCAAACAACCGTATACATGATGGCACAGGTTGCCTGTCACTGTTTTTGTTTATCTCAGTGTATCTCTTTATTTAATGATGAGTGCATATTTGTAATTGTACGTGTAATCATCTGGTATTTGACGGATGTGACTTTTTTTGAAGATTGTTTGTTGTGGTTATGATATAAACATGGACGCAAATCGAGAGCTGGTGGTAGATTTGCCTCTGAAGAATATGAATACGTACAAAACTAACAAAATATATGGTCCTCGTCCAACGTTTAGGACCAAAATGTTTTAACAATTCACGGCGTAAATTCACCGGATTACAACATAATCAAGATACTCACAACCAACAGAAGGATAGAGTACATGCAGCAACAAACTTGCAGATCTGCCAAGCATACAGAGGTTGACAGTGCAGCGGTTCCAAAATGTGTCGAGGTAATGGTAATGGTACAGGGTGGAGTTTCGGAAAACGTCTAGCTTCCACTACTTTTTCCAGGAGGTAATTACAAAGACTTTCTTCTTTCCCGTCGATTCAGACTTCTATTTCACCACATTCTCTTGGATTTATACTCCACACGTCGATGGCATTCGTCCCGCAGATTCGAACGAAATGCGGGTCATTTCCCGGCTTATTTTCAATCACGTAAATAAGAGTGCCATACGGTGGCGGGAGGATTCATAAAATCTTTAAGACCTTCTCCAATCAACTCCAAACGGTTCGCCTTTTCCGTCATCTCGCTCACATGCGCAGGAAGATCATTATCTGTTAGTCGTAGCAATGCAGTTTCCGATATAAAGTGATAGAAGATGGAGACGGCTCGTGAATTTGCTCCCAGATCTCTTCCTTCGTCTACTGACCAGCGGGCTGTCCTCCAGCGCCAGTCCAATCATAGCCACTCCGATCATAACACCATTCTGTCTTTCACAAACCAATCCGCAGTGACCGTTCCAGGCTTTTTATCCGTTACGAGCTTTCGATCGTTCTTCTTTCACAAGAGCCTTCGTTTTGAACATCCAATTCGTATTCAGTGAGTCTCAAAATCAAGCGTACATGTGAGATTCATCAAGGAATCTCCAAGTTTTGCAAGGTTGTTAGTGAATTAGAGGCAAACAACTTGTACACATGGTAAAAAGAATCTTTTTCTCTTGTATTGCTAGACAAAATCGTCAAAGGGTCAAAAGTAACATTTGTAAACAATGATCTCAAACGTAAATTTCTTAGAAATGCCTGGTTGATAACATCTATATCTACTACCTACTACTACTACCTTCCTGTACCTGTTTCTGGTGGAATTTTGTTTATGGGAGCAAGCAGATCCCAGAAAAATACGCTAGAACTCCTAGTTTACAAATGTTACTTGTGACCTTTTGACTATTTTGTCTAGATTTAATGCTTGCAAGAAACAAAAACGTCAAGAAATTAATTTGCAATTGGCTAAACAAAGTAAAAATCGCTCATTTGGATGTTACTAAATTAAGCGTACAGTACATGATTATCAAAATGAGTTGAAATAATATCGAAAATCTTTGAAATTCGTTTTTCAGTATTTCGTATGCATCTCGTCCCGTACCTTTGGCATCCAGAACATCCTTCAACCGTCGCGGCATAAATTTCACCAACTTCCTGGTCACCATTGCTGGAATACTATTCCAAATCCCCTGAATCGCCAGTGTGAGTTCCTTTTTGTTTCTTTTCTCCTTCCACCACAAGTGCTCAATGGGGTTCAATTCCGGCAACTGCGGAGAGGTTCGTGAAGCAGTTGCTTAGGAACATTGTAAAGCAACCACTCTCGTACAACGTGCGACGGGTGTTTTGGATCAATCAAACAGTACTCAAACAGTGGTTCCAATTTTTGCACGGAAAGCTGCAGATTACGCTTCAGTTTGTTCAAACAACCCATTTTGTCCATCGTGGTGTCGATAAACTCCATAGCACCCACACCACTGGCCACCATTGAACCCCACAGCATGACGCTGCCTCCACCGTGTTTGACAGTAGGGCTTAAATTCTTGGCCTCCATCGACGAATTTGGTTCTCTCCAAACTATCTGTCTTCCATCCGATTCATGTCATGCATTCCAAATAGATGAATTTTCGTTTCGTCTGTAAAAATCACCTTGTTCCAAAACTCCAAAGGCTTGTCGATATGCTCCTTTGCAAAATCCAGTCGCATCTTAATATTTGCTTTTGAAAGAAGAGGCTTCTTCGGCGCAACCTTTCCTCTCAGATTGTGTCTGTGCACCACACGCCGGATGGTTTGAGCACTGACGGATCTCCCGATATTGTGTCAGCGATCACGTTGGCCAATTTCGAAATACTTCAAGCTAAACAATGCATTAGGTACTAAGTAACATTGGGAGACTCTCTTTGTCGACTTTCTCTTTGCATTCCTACGGCTATGTAAAAACATGTTCAAGTATTTTCAACATACAGTACGGTTGTATAAAGTGTAATTAAGGATCCAATATGTCCAAAACATCTGCAAATCGTTCAATAGACAAGTTATTAACCAAAGAGAAAGTCGACAAAGAGAATCTCTCAATGTTACTTAGGACCTAATGCAATGTTCAGCTTGACATGTCTTAGGTTCTTTTCTTATTGATCACACGATTCCTTGTTCGTCAGCAGCGCTCAAGATCCGTTTGCGGCCCTCGAACTTCCACTTGTTTAAGATTTTCTGCACTGTGAAATGTGTTCTTCAAATGGCAGCCGCTATTTCCCGCTACGAGTTTCTTTCGCCATTTTGTTCCAAACACAATTAACTTCCAGACGAAAATAACTAAGATCGCTGTCAATGCAGCTAAGAGTTGTTTACAGTATGCACTGCTAGAAAAATTCACTTCAAATAGCCAATATTGTGTTCATAAAATGAATCGGTTTGAAAATAGTAAAGGTGTACGGTCAATTTTGTAACATCAAAAATGCTTCATTTCTAGAATTTTATTCGATTCCCGAATAAAAAAATCTCATAGATTTACAATTGAATGTATTGTAACCATACAATAGAATCTATAGTATGTACAATTAATGTTATTGTTCACAACTATAAGATGACAATAGGAGTTATTGTTACCACAATAGAATGTAATGTAAACTGAGACATCGACAATAGAAAAGGGGGGTTGTTATGTATCTTAACTATAGAAAAAATCATTATTTTCCGAACAAATTTGAACCAATAACTATAAATTGTATTGTTTCACAATTGTTGAAAATCCAATCATATGGAGTTAATTGTAGATCTATTGTAATGACAATATGAATTTTTCCTCTATCTGATTCATAAACAATAAGATTCATGGTCGGAAATAGATTTTGATGTTATTTTATATTAATGTATTGTAATTGTATGGTTATTTTTATCCGGGTTGAAATTTTCTAGAAATCCTTTTCAATAATTGAAGTAATATTTTTGTAAAGTATTATCCCCCCAAAATAATCGAAAAGTTCTTTACGTCATAGGTGTACGCACAAATATGAAACTGACTGCAATTCTGGTAGTCTAGCTTCTAAAACAAAACCTTTTCATCCACCATTTTGTTTTCCCTACACGACGCAAATTGTTTGTTCCAAATAGACTTCAGCTGTTCAAGCTTTGAAGATTTCTAGACAAAATCGTCAAAAGGTCGAAAGGGATATTGTAAACAATTACTTGTACCGTAAATTTCCTGGAAATGCCAGGCTGCTAACATCTATATCCACTACCGATGGGAAGGCAATAACTCCCTCTTTCTGTTTCTTGTGCTATTCTGGTTGTGGGAGCAAGCAGATCCCAGAAAAATACGCTAGAGGTCATTGTTTTCAAATGTTACTTTCGACCTTTTGACTATTTTGTCTAGATTTGTCCACAAATCTACACAAATTCCGCGTTACACTGGGCCCATAACCTGTTGCGCTTTGCTAGCAGGTTATATAATAACACGTGGATTTAGATTTTATAACGAAAAAAATTTAATTTATTTAACGTATGCACACTGTTTGGACTTAAAAGCAATAATGAGAAAGAATGGTCGAAGCTTCCATGGCTTCCTTTTGTGCTTTCGAAATGACAGCAAGCAAACAAATTTGCACTGTTAGGTTCGGCCAATAAGGGGTTCGACAAAGATTTTTCATTAGGGCCTAATTGACAAACGTAAACAATGGCTTCTTTCGTCAATTTCTCGTGACACAAAGGCTACCCATATAAGCCTACGATCAGATAGCAGAACTCTTTCTCTTCGAAATTACCGTGGCGGATCGATTAGGCGAGTTTTTGTTTGTCAGTTAGGCCCTAATGAAAAATCTTTGTCGAATAGTTGTCATCCCGAAACTCCATTCACGTTTCAAAGTGTGAAAGGAAAATTGGTTCATGTGGGTTCCGCCTATGTTGAAATAGGCACTCAAGCTCGTGAATTATTTCGTAGCTAATCGAGCATCGATCTTTACACGGCCGCAAATAGAACTCAATGTGAGGGTCCACTTTACTCAGTCGCATGGGAACTGCGACTCAGTTTCGTAAAAAAAATGCTTTTCATTTTACTCAATTTTTGAGTACAATTGCATGCTATCTTTTTTTCTCACACGGAAATGTGACTCAATTAAAAAGTGGATCAACTCAATTTTTAAGTAGATCCACTTCTTACAGAAATTGAGTAACATTTCCGTGAAAGAAAAAGAGATACACGGTTGTACGCGAAAACCCATTAATGGGTAAAAAACACCCATTTTCATATAGCTCTCCTATCTGTCACAAAATGGGGGAAATTCTCAATCACACAATGGGTAAAAAAATACCCATTAGAGGAAACCTCATACAATTGAAAAATGGGTGAAAAAAAGTTCAAAGATGGTTGAAACACGAACATGGAGGAATTAAAAAACGAGCTTAGAGAGAAGTTGATCGTAGATTCATACGGAAAGCTGGAGGGTAGGAATTTTATTTATTTGAAACCCTGATCTATTTCAAATATTATCCCTGCCCTGGTTTTCAGCACATCAAATTTGGGCCTAACCACAAGCCCGAAGAATGCTGTTCCGTTTATTTGAAAAAAGTGTGGATCCATACTAACAACATTTTGGAGCCTCAGCTGGCACATTTTTTCATGTAAACAGATGGATGATTCCATAAGTATACCAGAAAAGGCTTGAATAAAACAAATAGGGTAACGGGATGTAATGTTAGCTGCTTGATTCGGCTTATGCACCGAATATGTCATTATTTCGGTGATAATCAACAAAATCATGTTGGTATCAGGATGACCGATCCATTTCATTGCAATTGAGACATAATTAATGAATTTATAATAGAACACTTTCGCGTAATTTTCGATTTCCTTAACTTTTCAGACAGCATAACTTTACTGGTTAAGCTGAACAGATTATTTACACGCTCTTCGAATGATCTAAATTTGCCGAAATTGAACCTTTAAACCGAATAATGTAGCCAAGATGTTCAGAAAATAGTCAAATGTTATAAACTAACAGGTCACATAAGTAACATAACAAATATTTAACATGAAAACCATAGACCCAATGCTAAGGACATATTTTTTTCTGGATTCCCAATTATGGCCTGCCTTATGGAAAACGTAGTGAAAATGTTGTTATTGGTAACATTTACAATACAAATGTCTGAGTTTTGGTTGAATGTTTTTTATATGGCTCATCTTAACACAAATTAAAGGAACAAAATCTGTGTAGAGCGAATTATAATGTTTTGATTGCCGAATGAGCGCTAACTCATATGGTAAAATCACTTAAGTGTATCTTAGCAGTTTAAGTATAGTTTGATTGTTAGTAAAATTGTTTGTTGGGTAGAGCGAATACATCTAGGAACGCCTTGAATTAAAAAATCGGCAAAAAGCGTACATAATCAACATTCAATAACAAATCTATCGAATGGGACGAACTTGCATCCATGAAAAGACCCAATTTGATACCTACAGACCGACATTACATCCATATCCTTCGAAAGTTTCTGACTTTATAAAATGAGTTGTGTTACTTTTCGTGATACATACTACCAGATGGCTAATTAAACATATCTTAACAAGTGTGTAGCTAGTTAAATTTTGCTTCCAGCTGAAAAACTTTATGACACATACCCTACAAGTATTTATTTTATGTTTTTTTTATTGCATTTATTGATTAAGTACCATGAAAACCATGAACTTACAATATACCAAACTGCTGCATAATATGCATGCAAAAATAGAATGGTCACCCATTATGGGAAAACCTGATTCTTTGCAATGTGGTGAATAAATACCATTTTGTGACATACATCTGCTTTTACCCATTAATGGGTAAATCGAGTTGACCCATTAAATGGGGAGAGGCACTTCTAGCGAAAATGGGTGTTTTTTCACCCATTAATGGGTTTTTGCAAACGACCGTGTAGTATACAATTGTACTCAAAAAATGAGTACAATGAAACGGGAGTGTATGGTGAAACCATCTTGAAGGCTCCACCAAACTGCAGCGTATTTTTTGCCGCCGCCGCAGCGAAATCGCGGCGAAAAATTCGCCGCGGTGAGATTACATGGCGGCTTATGAGAGCGTACACACCGACGCGATGCGTTTTTAAATCGCGTTGGCTTGTGCGCTCCCATAAGAGAAATTTAACCTGGGGATGAGATTTCTGACCTTGTAAAACATATTTACGCTCCTTCCGGATAGACTGAAATTTTCTGTAGTGTTAAAAGTTGCCACAGTTCAATGTCATTAAAAACTCCTGCAGAGTTTGAGAAATCAAAATCCAGCCTGCCCTGGATTTGAATCTTCATTGCCACTGACACTGGCAAAGAGCAGACGCGACGACGCCCACTCCGCCTTCCAACAAATCCAAGCTCTGTTTCCACCGAATCGGTTTGCGTCGATAATGAACGAATAATTAATTAATAATGGTGGGTGAAAACGATCGATCGGCACGCTGCCACCGGTTTGTCACCCTCCCACGACCACCTTCGCCGCCGAAGTCATATTCGTGCTGGATGTTTCTGAGTGCCGCTTGAAAATGGGATTTTGTTTTTTGTGTGCTTCGATTCCGTTCCATTCCAGTAGTCCCTACGCATTTTCCAGCCATTTTGGAACCTAATTTTATTTCATTGATTTCCCCATCATGCTTGGGGCTTCTGACGTTTCACTTTGTCATTCGATTGCATATGTTTTTGTGGGGTTGCAACCTCGATGTCGTCGAATTCTTTTTTTTTGTGTTTTAAATATTTCATCCAGTGCGTGTACAGGCCGTGATGTGGGGCTGGAAAAGTTTGTACCGTAATTGGGTCATCCATCACGTACGTCACGTTCCGATGAAGAATTGGGGGAAATCTGTGACAACCGTTGTAGTTTTCAATTTAGCGTGTCGTACTCAATAGGCGATCCCTGATTATTAATTAGCCTGTTTTAATTTGCACTTGCTTCTGTACAGTTCTTTTATAAATTCGTGAATTTGGTACGTGGCGCAGCAGTTGGTAGATAATTTATGAATGATTCATCCGGTTTGCATAATTAATGTGCTCCAAAATAAGCACACGCGAGAAACTAATTTTCGTCAGTTTTTTCATCCTGTCTGGGATGCGAGTTTTTATTTTAATTTCATAGATATCTACCAGCTCTTTTTTTCCGGAAACACACTCGTCAGGAGAACTATCATGAATAAGGAAAAATGAATGGGAAGGTTATTTACTCATTTTGGCAGTGATTTGTTTTAAATACTATTTAGTGGAATCTCGCTGGTCACTTCCATGTGTACGATTTGCTAGTAGGTATGTGTCGTTGCTCTTTACAATACTTAACAGTATTTTGTTTTCTATATCACACTTAAGTTTGTGTAGCAGTCAGTTATGGATTACAATTTTGCGTTCTCTTTACATTTGTTCTGTTTGTTTGATTTACATTTTAGCTGGTGAAGATTAACTTATCGGCCGCTTGTTTCAGCTTTAAATTAAGTCAATTTTGCATGAATTACAACAAATATAGAGCTACTCAAATTTGCGAACATCTTATTTGGATTGATAAATGGACAAATCAACTTTATTCGTCTAAGTAACGATGAGCGAATTCCTTTGTTTGCTTGCTTTTTCATTAATTACTCATTCATTTTTCAGTTTTCGTCATACTCTTTACATAAAAAGCTGGCCAGCATAGTTATTTCTCGATCTGCAGCAAGACCCCGCTGAGAAATTTTGTTATTATCCTTTGAATTATGAAAAAGATTAGAAACGTAGGAAGTCTCTCATTGTTACCTACAGGGTGTGGCAGAAAACAATGCGAAAATGTTCAAACTTGAGTATTGGGTTTATTCGTGTAGGTAGTGACTAATTTCTGTCGAAAGTGTATTTGGTTATGTTTACTTTCAAGTGCTGCATCCAAAAATTCTATTTGTTTTATTGCAAATTCGTCAAAATGTTCGCGATAGAAGTGATCACCAGTTTGTTGCTCGCACAGAAGAAGCTGACAAGCACCGTACCGCCATTTGGCAACAGTTTACCGCATAAAAAAGTCCCTGCAGTGCAAAATTGCTAGCAACCCGGTGTGTTCCATAAGAAAACTTGCAAAGGAAGCCAATATTTAGGGGAAATTCATGCGGAGAATCATCAAAAAAGACCTGCATGCATCTTCCAGAGCCAGAGTGAAACGGCACTTGATTACGGACCAGGTCAAGGAACTACGAGTGACTCGTTCCTAGAGATTGCTTTCCTTATTGAAGAAGGAAAAAATGATAATCCTGTTCTCGGACGAAAAGCTTTTCAGCATCGATGCTGTGGCCAACAGCCGCACGGACCGGTTCATTTCACCGCAGAAAATGGAGAACGTTCCGGAAAAAGTGAAATTCAAATTTCAAACCAAACATCCGTCTGGTGTCATGATGTTTGGCTTGGTGACGTCCTACGGTTTGAAAATGCCGCCTGTTTTCATGGATGCTGGAGTTAAAATCAATACCGACGTGTATATTGGCATTTTAAAGTACCAAGTGCTTCCCTGGGCGAAGGCCAACTTCTTCGAGGACCAAAACGTTGTCCTACAGCAGGATGGAGCACCGTGTTACACGTCCAATCGAACCTAACAATGGTTGAACTATAACATGAAGTTCTGGCCGAAGGATTTGTGGCCCCCTAGCAGTCCTGATCTTAATCCGTTGGATTATTCGATTTGCGCATATGTTGAGGCACAAACCTGCAAAACATCACACCCTAGTGTGAATACCCTGAAGTCAACCATAACACGCACATGGCAGTCAATGACGGAGGACTGCGTCCGAAAGGCATGCTCTGGCTTCCGGCGTCGGCTCGAGGATGTTATTAGTAAAAATGGAGGACACATTGAATAAATTTGTTTAAAATTACGAAAATGTTGATATTATTGCTTGAATTAGTTGAAAATGGGATTTGAAAGAAATAGAACAAATTTTCGCATTATTTTCTGCCGCACCCTGTAGGTCCTATAGAAAATTTGTGCGAGATTTACTCAAATTTGAATGACTTCACTTTTGACGAAAAAGTGTCAAAACCGACTCAATTTTTTGTTGACAGCGGCCATGCTTGTGGAATGTTGCGATTAGGTTTTGAAAATGCGGATGATCACTGATGGATTGTGAGAATCTTGAACTGAGCTCTTCTAGACAGTTGGAAGTTGATTTTGTTTTCATGATGTTCAATTTTCCTCTTAGAAATATTTTTTTGACAGCCGAAACTAACGCGTTATGTTTTTATCTGATGGTGTCGTTTTCGGCGGTCACCAATGAGTTCAAATACGCCAATCCGAAAATCAACCTAACTTTCCTTACACTTTTGCTCTCTCTTGAATCACTTCATGTGCCTTTCTGGTATTTGATGAGTTGTCCACTTATGATCAAGACATTCTCTAACCCCTACAATCCACTAGATATACCCACTTGTCTTTTATTTACCTTTTTAATTTTTCTTCGGTTGGAACAATATTGCTTCTCTTGAATTGTCCCTCTCTGTTGTTCGCTTAGCTAATAGCATAGTTATTCCTGTAGGATATGTACATTTGAGTATATTTCTGGATTATGTTGTGTTGTTATCTTCCTTATCTACTGGTTTTAAGCTTCATTAAACTCAAATTCTGGTCATTCTAGTGATTTAGTTTTTCTTAAATTCTGATCCCAGAACCACACGCGAAAAAATATATATTCATTGCACGGATTTCTCAGCTTATATGTCTAGCAGTTAGTGGTATAACATAAATAAAAAACTTTTTTTTTCTAACAAACCTCATCAAGAGAAAATCAGTAACATTTAACAAACGCTTTTTTATATCCAGTGAATAGAGACAACAGAAACGTGGAACGTACTTTGAGCAATCCTTTTATTTATCAGTCGTTTAAGCGCTTTAATTTCAATGAATTCTTTTCGTTATAATTAATTCGATAAAACATAAATTAACTAACAATTGAGCTTTGTTTTAATTTGCATTTATGGAAACAATAACATTAACTTCATAATGAGATAGTATCCCAAATGTCGGGGAATATGCGATGCAATGGTTGTGGTAGCGAATAATAGCCCCATTTGAAATATCTGTATTATAATTACTCTATTCAGATGGAAGGAGTTTTTCGGAATTGGCCATTGTGTGCATGTGAGTGGAGGATAACTTTCCCCGAAGTGAAAATATATGTTTCGTTCGTATCACTTGTCCAATTTACAGTTCCGGAAGCTGGATGGGGGTTGTCATCTAATGGAAGCTTATATTTGATATGGTTAACTCTTTACAGGTTGAAATTTTAGCGAATTACACCTTCCATTATGCATATACAAACTCGGAATGGATGACACCAATCAATCATGGCAGTGGTTGTCAACCGTTTTCTGAGTGGCGTACCCCTATAAGCATTAGCAAGTATGGCCCAATGTACTTGTCTTTCGTAGAAACATGCTTTTCTTCAATCGCATTCTTGAATACCTTTTTAATTGAAAGGAAGTAAGGAAGTAACTATTACTGCAAGGAAGGCAGAAGTAGCAATTGAACATATTTTGCTCTGTGACAACAACGAAAACACTGTTGCCAGAATCGTCGGAATGAATCTAAACATCTCTTACTTTGAGGAGTAGAGAAAAGGGATCATCCATTAATTACATCATGCAAAAAGTTACGTTTGCCCTTGTCGCGTTTTTTATATGGCCCCTTCATTTTTTTTGTATGGCCCGTCACATTTCCCAAACCCCCCTCCCCTTTTGCTGTGTGACATAATTAATGGATCTTCCCAAACATGCGATATCTATAAACATATGAAATTTGAATTTAGATGGGATGTTGCTGCTTTGAATTTAGATTTGAATTTAGATGGAAGCTACTTCCCAGAGAGCATTCCGAAAAATAAACAATCTGAGTTGAGTAGAAAGCTTAATAAATCCTTTCCACGTAAAATTTCGGACACTTTATTTCAGTGTAGATTTTAAATTATTTCACGGATAGCTGAAACGTTTCATTTTTATGACAGCTGAAACTCTCCACTTTATTTTCTGGTGAAACACGTTTACATTCTTGTTACATTCTTTAAAATGGCGTCTAATAAAATGCAAGTTAGCAAACAAATTTTTGTTCGGAACGGCAGCAAAATCCGAACTTATCGATACGTGAGCTTGCCAGGAAACTCAAACTACCAAAATTTACCGTATTTTGCGTTTGCAAATCACTTGACCAGCGCTTGACTGTGGATCGGAAGGCTGTAAGTAGAACGAATCGTAGAGTATGCTTCCACTAAATGAACAAGAAGGGGGTAGCTATTAATGAGAAAAATCACAATCTTTCTGTGCAAAATGTGGCTCGCAAAGCTGAGAAGTCAAAATCATACGTACAAAAGGTGAACCAGAGGCCAGGGCTTAAGGTGTACAAAGTGAAAATGGTGTCCAACCGTGAAAATTTCACCACAAAAAGTCGTGCAAAGGAGCATTATACCAATTTTTTACAAACATTTTTTTGTATCATAATGGACGACGAAACATACGTATTCTAAGACTTTAAACAGCTTCCGGATCTGGCTTTCAACACCGCAATGCAAGGGAACGCCATTGCTGAGTATTTCAGAAAAAGAAGGTGCCCAAATTCCCAAAAAGGTATTTGATTTGGCAGGCCAAATATAGTTGTTGTCGAAAATCACAAAGTTTTATCTCTACAGGATTTATCAATAGCGATGTGTACGTGAAAGCGGTTGCTACTGTCTATTATGTAGAATCCACGACATTGTTTTGACATGATTTGGCCTCTTGTTGCTATGTGAAAACCGTCCTGGAATAGTATAAGGTACAAAAGATCAAATACATGCCAAAAACTGCCAATCCACCAAACTGTCTAGAAATTTGCTCAATAGAAAAGTGCTGGGCTGTAGTTCTTCTCCTTCTTTTCTTATGTGAGCTTGACAGCTCAAAGGGCCAGTTGCTAAGACTATATGACCTGGGCTCTGGTTAGCGGAAACTCTTAGAAACTAAGAAGAAAGCAAATGGTACCGATGATTTTAAGAAAAGAAGCCGAATCGTCACGGCGTATCACAGAAAGTTCGAGTATTTTACAGGAAGAAGGATGATCATCTTAATCAGCTGTTTCTTATGTAGAAATAACTCCATTATTGTTGTATTAAATTGTGTGTATTTTTATTGCTGCTAATATTTTGGTGTCCGAAATTTATCGTGGACAGGCTTTTAGTGGTTTGTAATAACCGCTGGCTTCACCATGGAGCGCAGAAGTCCGTCATCGTGCCGTACTTTGTGTCGCCATGAGATGGTGGAAGTCAGGACCGTCCGTGTCGGAAGCTAAAGCGGTCACCCAAAAGCAGCGGCTGAAGGTGCCCTCCAAGGATGTCTTCTGGAAAACGGAACGTGGTTGTGATTATGGAAGTCGAGCCGTACTTGACGCTCAACAGCAATGACTGTCAGGGGACCGGCTGTTTCGCGTCCCTAGGAAGGAGATGAGCAGCAATGTGAAGCCATTTCCACACAAAGTTTCCGAAGAAGGCCCTCTTCGTGGTTGACAATCAGTGTCGAGATTCAAAGCCGCTTTTTTCGCTTTGGGATCTGCGGTCAACAGGGATGTGAATGAATTCTTTTTTAAATGTTTTTTTTTTTTTCTTTTTGTATTCGATGTAGTCCCCTGTTAGCTCAATACGCTTATTCAAGCGATTTTGAAACTTCTTGATCCCGTCCGAAAAGTAATTTTCCGGAAGGTCTGCAAAATATTCCTCCGCCGGTGTTGATAATTTCTCGCATGAGGTGATTATTTTTATCGATGAGCCATATTTTATGGTTTGGGAACAGATAAGAGTCCGAGTAAGCCAAATTGGGATGCGGAGGCAATTGGAGTCGTAAGTCCTTGGTCCTGTGGTTGTGATGCTCTTGTGCGCCAGCCATTGTCTTGCATAAACAAAATTGTTTTCTCTTCCTGTGAGGCAGTTTTGCAGCGATTTCGGCCTTATACCGCTCCAATAATGCACAGTAATACTCGTTGATGATGGTTTTATTCTTCTCGAGGTAGTCCACGAAGATATGCCATGACAATCTCAGAAAACCAACGCCAAATATTTCCGGCCCATTGAGCCTCCTGCTGCGTTGTTTTGGAGCAATCGTGCTGACTTCAGTGCATTTCCCGGTACTTATTCCGTTCGCTTGTCTGTAATAGTGGATGCAGGTTTCATCAACAGTTACCAATCGACGCCAAAAGTCGTTCTGATTCCGCATCAGCAAGTCTAAACATTGTTTCGAAGTGCTCTCGCTTTCGTGTTTGTGGTCAGGGTGAGCAGTGTGGCGCAGTGACAGGATAACTTTCTCAAACATGGCGTGTGCGCTCGGTGCTAATCTTTGTACACTTTTGATTGTTATTTTTTGTATTCTCCCCAGCGCGGAAGTAACGATCTTTGATGAAATTTTTTCCAGAAGCAGATAATTTCTCATCTCCATGCGAAGCGCTAGAGACGGACAGTAATTTTATTGCTAGAACGAATAAACATGAAGAGAAAGTGTATTGATAGTTCCGTATAGGGCAACGGCTGGCTTTGAAATTGAAAGATGCAAGATTGAAAACGAGCGGAGGGCATTTGAACGATAGTATCCGATCAGGCACATAACCCTTTGTCATACTACCCCATACAGGATAGGCGAATCTATATTAACTATATGTCATCCATTATTAGCCTTCCATGCTATAGTTCCCCTAGTGCACGCTTCCCATGTTTCAGTTCCTCCATTGATTATGATCTCTCCATGAAACAGGCTATTCAGGAGTTCCAGATCAACTTCTGCCTATAATTCCCCATATTTTTTATTGAAAAATACCGACGTGTCAATTGCAATAGAAGATTTTTTCACAGATGGGTCGCGCATTGATGGATCCACTGGTTTTGGTGTTTACTATGAATACTCATCTGCCTTCAGGAAGCTTCAGGAACCTTGTACCGTATATGTTGCTGAGCTGGCAACAATCAATTTCTGCATTGGGGATAATTTCTCGGCATGCCGCATAGACCATTATTTCATCTTCTCAGATAGTCTCAGTTCTATTGAAGCCCTGTAGTCGATGAAAACAGTGAGGCACTCATCTTACTTCCTTGCACAAATGAGGAGCAGATATGTGTGCTGGTCTTAAGATCATTTAAGATTACCTTTGTGTGGGTCCTCACATTGCTCAATTCCGAGGCAATGAGATGGCGGACTCTCTAGCAAAGGTGGGTGCACAAGAAGGCGAGATTTTTGAAAGAAGAATTTCACATGATGAATTTTTCCCCATTAGTACGTCAGAGTTCTCTTCAAAGTTGACAAAACGATTAGACAAGTAATTCTCTTGGGCGGTGGTTACATTCCATTATTCCAAATGTTTCGTCGAGATCGTGGTTCAAAGGTCTGGATGTAGGTCGCGGTTTCATTCGTGTGATGTCAAGACTTATGTCCAACCATGCTAGACTTATGTCCAGATGTGCTAGACGCACAT
>JASCZW010009801.1:0-5000 GCA_034211315.2 Aedes japonicus
TAACGACTTAATGTTCATCAGAACTCTGCTGGCACATGCGTAGTAAAGCTGCGGCTATGATGGTCTTCCCAGCCGGCACCAGCTGTTGACGTCGACGCCATTACGCGGCAGAATCGATTGCCGCACCTTCATTGGACGCTCTCTCATGATCGTCTGAAATAGCGTTGATACCCATCTCTCTGAACTAGCCATTACGTCGGTTCATATCAACAATCAAATTGCTCATCTGTTCCACTTGTTCCCGTTCTGTCTGTTCGTTCCACTGTTCGTTGCCAAATTGCCTGTTCGTTCGTTCGTACTTGTCTCGTTCAGTCTGTTCACAGGCACTAGTACTGCCTGTCTGTACATTGTTCAAATTAAAAATTCGTCTGTCTGTCTGTTCCATTGTCTACCTGTTCTGTTCAAAACAAATATTGTCTGTTCATTGTTCCAATTGTCTGCTCATGTCTGTTCGTGTCTGTCTGTTCCGTTCCAGTCTGTCAGGGTCTGTTCCTGTCTTCGTCTTCAAGTCTGTCTGTTCAAATCTGTCTGTCTAAATTAGTACCTGTCTGTTCAGTCTGTTCTGTCTGTTCAGGCCTGTCTCTGATCTGTTCACTAGTTCCAGGTACTAGCTGTACTAAATGTTCTCAGTTCGTTCGTTCGTCAATTCGTCTGTCTGTCTGTCTGTCTGGCTGTTCCAGCTAGTTCACTAAAAGAATTGTTCCAGCCTGTACCACACTAATTGTCTGTCAAAATTGCCTGTTCAAATACAGCCTGTCTGTTCGTTCTGTCTGCCTGTCTGTTCCAAAAATTGTCTGTCTGTTCAGATCTCTGAACTAGTTCAGCCTGTCTTCAGCCCATTGTCTCGTTCCGCTGTTCCGTTCCGTTCAATGAATTGTTCGTTGTTCACTAGTTTCAAAACAGGTCTGTCTACAAACCTGCTCCAGCCTGTTCCAGCCTGTCTTCGTTCAAAAATTGTTCAAACACTCCAATTCATGTCTGTTTTTCTACTAGTTTTAGAGTTCCGAGGGACTGACTTAAACCACAGATGCCTGCATCTCGGGGCAAGACAGAATTGCTTCCCGATCTCACCAAACTGAATTGTTGCACACCGGAAATCCCTCCTTCACGATCAACTGATAAGGCATCTTGCTTCGCACGATCCACCGTGGCATCCAGTTAATCATGTTTCGGCGTTCTTCACGCCAGGCATCACCCGACATCTGTGCAACTGAATGACGCAGTCATTGCTCGAAGCAACTACGACCAGATTTGTATCCGCTTGGGTCTTCCAGCGCTTTCACAGCAGACGATGGGTATGAAAGCAGGCGCTAACGGGGGCGTCATTCCGGCCAAATCCTTCAATTCATCAAGGCAAGGATTAAACGGGAAGGTTGAAAACACACGATGATCACACTACCATTTCAGCAGGCGCCTGAGAAGAAGGCAAGCCTTCCGACGACGATTTCGCTCGCTTAAAGCCGTTGATTATCTCCAGAGCTATAACACTGGGCAAAGCCAGATCACTACGCCTTGAGTTTAGCGTCAGCTATCACCGTTTACACTCCGTTTCCTGAACTGCACTGTAATCGATTGTATCATGGAGTGTTGCAGTACTTGTCAGTTTCATTACTGGAGATTAGTCATGACTCTCTAAGTCATAACAAGCCATTACAACTATCAGCAGTCGCAAGTAACACACTTGCTGTTTCATGTTTGAAATCAAGAAGAAGACTTGCTAGTGGCGATTGCCATTACAACTAATTCCTTGACTTAGTGCACCGGGGCTGCGTGCTACTTAATTCAGTTCAGTACAGATAACAGGGACCGTCATCTGCGGCGCAATAGGGATTCATCCGGGTGCCCTGTTTTGCGCTATTACTGCCACGAGTCTTCGTTCACCATGCTCAACGTTCCTCGTATTTCCTCGAGCTGTAAGGTACGGGCCATGATGTCAACTACACCTCTGTTTGTTTCGACATAGCTCCATGTTTGCTGGGTTAACATATATGTCACGGGTTGACATCATGGGCTCAACACAGCCTCCTGTCGTCTTTGCTCCGTCTATCTTCATGTTTGTTTCGTCTCCGGCCGTCTGGAACATC
The DNA here is from genome assembly GCA_034211315.2 of Aedes japonicus. Taxonomy (NCBI): domain Eukaryota; kingdom Metazoa; phylum Arthropoda; class Insecta; order Diptera; family Culicidae; genus Aedes; species Aedes japonicus. The sequence goes on from JASCZW010009801.1 coordinate 2,085, forward strand.
ACTTCATTTTCTGTCTATATCGCGTTTTGCTCTTCGGAAAATACCTAATATGCCTCAACTAGCGCGAAGTATCTCATTCCACCAGTATGCCACTTACTTTCATTGCTATCGGCATGGTTGCGTGCATGCTCCATTGGTCAGTATTTCAGCATTATCTGTTACATCCATAGGTATCCAAGAGCTGGTGTCTTCCTGCGATGACGACGCTGACGAGTTGTCAGTGCATCCTGCTCTGGTGGAACTTACGGCCTTTGGGGTGCATAGCAGCCGCAAGATTCCGTTGATTTATCACGAATTCTCGAGGAAACAGACACAATTTCCTGATTTATAGCCCCATCATTGTATCATGTTACGTCACGAGCAGCGTTACTAGGCTCTGCCATCGGGAGTTGTTCGGCACAGACGTAACACTTTGTTTCGTTGTTGATTGAAGGTTGCTTATAATAGGGGCACACTGTCAAGGGGTCGTTCTCTTTACAATCATTACAGATCTATTCGTTATTGCATCAGACCCGTCAGAATCTCAAATTTCCCTCGTTGGTGACACACAAACTACGCACTTGTTTTTTAGTTCAATTTTTTGGGAACTCTAGTAGCATATCAATGATTTCATCCAACTTTGATCTCAACTCCGGGTTGCAGCCGTACAGCCGCTGTATCCGTAAATACCATACGCCTTCTTACCGGAGATTCTCCATCATTGCGCTATCAGTTGTCTCTGCTGATTCGTCAAGATTACTGCACGGGTGACAAATCTGCCTCTGTTTTATGAATAAAATCATGAAACTAACTTATCTATTGATGAATTCATGCTCATTCATGTTTCGGTGAATAAAATAAATGATTTATTTAGGTAGAATTCCTGGTGTTATTCGTTTGCCTTCTACTCCAGTTGTGGTCATCTTCATAAATCAAGGGATTTGGCGCTGAGTGGGTTACCGAATGGTGCGATATCCGCGTTGCAACTTTTTTTATCGCTTTCATTACCCACGGTTGGAATTTTATCGTTGATTTGCTGTTGTTTACATTAGAGCGATTTGGTCGATTCCATGAATACGTTTTAAGGACAGGAAATAGCTCGCCGGCGTTTTAACCCCACCATGATTTTCATTGAGGTGGAAAATAGTTCATGGTACATATTGTTCAGCGGCGGCATTCATACGGCGGCACATACGCATGAAATCATGACCTGTTTTTCATTTGTAAATTATTGCGCTGTGTACTGACAAGAAATTTCCCGTGAGTATATTAGCTCTGCCACAAGAGATTTCGACGAAACGGCTTGCCGTGCGCTTGATGGCAGAATAGCTGAAGTCATCACCTTCTGGCATCTGTTTTCGTCATCTTCTCCAGTTCTTCACTACTTCGGAAGGGAGTTACGTTGTCTGCTTTTAACTCCAATACTAGAGCTGTCACTTATTTGTTACACACCTAGACATTCTCCTGCTGCCGGTACTCTTCCCTTGTCTTCACATTAACAGATACATTCACTTCTAAAGTCTTCACACTAACTTCCTGCTTTGAGCTTCAGTTCTTCATCCAGGGTGTAAATTTTCGTCTATAGATTTCAGACACTTGAACTACGCTAGCGGGAACCAAATTTGGCATGTGAGTTCCCTGTGCCATCGAGGCTCTGGTCTGATCATCTCATCAGTTGCTCAAATCACTTGACTGGGGAGAGACGACTGATTCATGCTATATTTGACCACTACAAGCTACCAAAGCAGAGTTTCTGAAGGCAAAGAAATCTCCTGAGGGCCCAATATAAATGAAACTATCTTTCGTACGACTCTGAGAATCCAATCAAATTTAGATGTGAGGTATGTGCCATTGATGATGGTGTCTAAGACTCGTACCACTTCGTCTGTCTGTCTGAGCTTATAGATACTGGTTACTTACTGATCGGTTTTGTTTAGGAAATATAGTGTCTCGTAAGCCGGGAAGATTCCATGACTTCAACTTTCCTAAACTTCAATCGCGGAAGGGAAGGCTTCATTACAAATGAAACACAATTAACCAAACATCCAGTATGGGTCCAGGTTGTTTAAACACAAAATGTGTATCTCGCCGGTAAAGAGTTTCAGCATCAGAACACTTCCACTCTCTCGAAATCGAATACAACAGTGCCGTTCCACAACTCTTCATTACTGCCAGAGCGCAAGGTCAGCTCAAAGGCAACGGAAGGAACAGCGTTTCATACAATTTGACAGCAGTTCGCTCCTTCCCATATATCACATAGCAAACCTGGTACAGGAAAACGGGAATTGTTCCTCATTTTAAGTTTATTTGGCTTTGCTTAGAGTAGCTACGCATCAAAAATGGATTTATGACGTAACGCAAAGCAGAATTCAAATATTCCAAAGTCTATCGTACTTACGAATAGACGTTTCATCCACGTGAATGAGTCATGCATTTTAATGGTCTATAAGAAATAAACTTATGTCATATCCACAATTTTGACAACAGCCTTGACTGATCTTCATCGAATCCCGGCTTGTTCTCCCGACAAGGTTTCGCAAGGGTATCGTGTCATGTTTGGAATTGCTTCACTTTCTTCACACATATTACATTCCGGCCAATTCATGACTAACGACATTACAATTGTTCAGTTGCCTTCCTGAGAAAATATCGTGTCCCATACTGCAGGGCTGAAATTAATTGTGCAACACTGAACAAGCACTTCATTGCTCCGGGATCCATTAATTTAATATTTCATTCAAAGACAACGAATACGTACAGTGTTAATATCGGAACGAAAACAAAAAAGGCATCTCCTGCCAAAGGGCGAACGCGTTTCGTAGCGCCAGAACGTTACAGATCATCTGCAACGATGCAGTCAGTGAAAACGCGCAGAAGTCGCTCATGAACGTGCGATTGACACACAATTAATCAGGAACGCTACTTGCTGTAACTTCT
>JASCZW010009801.1:10000-40269 GCA_034211315.2 Aedes japonicus
AGCGACATAATTGTTTCGTTCTATTTTGGCCGGATTTGGCATTTTGCCGTTACGGAAAAAAGGCCATGGAGTGGTATGCTGCCAACAACGTGGTGCCCAAGGACAAGAACCCTCCCAACACGCCATAGCTTCACTCAATCGAACAATATTGGGCCATTGTCAAGCGGAACCTTCAGAAAGCTCAAAAAACTGTTGTGAGCGAGGAACAGTTCAGGGCAATTCGTATTCGGTAAAAAGGAAGCTTAGCTGAATATTTCTCCTCTATGCTGTATTAAATGAACTTGAAAATGAAAAAGAATTTGACTTGTCAATAATCACTTTGATCGACTCACAGACATTACTGTTTGACCTAATTTTGATTGGAAACACCCTTTAATGCACAATCAACGATGCCATCAAGAGCACTTCTGTCAGCTAGGCAGTTTCTTGCTAAGAAGTTGCCCGTATTCACCGATCGCCCAGAAGATTGGCCGATGTTCATCTCGAGTTATGAGACGCCAAACTAGGCCTGTGGATTCTTTAATTTAGTTGAGAATTTAGCGCGTCTACAAGAATGTCTGAAAAGACAGGCATTAGGAGCAGTTCACAGTCGACTAGTTTTGCCAAATGCTGTACTAAATAATATCAGATCACTTAGAATGCTTTATAGCCGACAATAATTGCTTCTGAACATGCTAATACCAAGGTGCAAAAGGCAGACCGTTTGAATAGAGTGATCTACTTTGGTATGGTTGTGCAGCAGTTATCCGATCAGCTAGAGGCGACAAATTCGAGAGACAAGTTGGCGAATCTGATGTTTTGATCCAAGAGTTAGTGGAGAAACTACCGGCCTGCACGAAAATGGAATGGGTACTGTACAAAAGACAGGTAGAGGGTGTGATATCTTGCACTTAAGCCGATTTTCTCTGGGAAAAAGTGAGAGATGTTAGTGAAGCAACACTGTTCACCTGTGGAGGAATTCGAGCTATGCTGGATATGCCTTAACCATCAAGGTAAATCAAAGTGCAAGATCAATATCTTGTGTAAGGTAGTGTACTGTGGGAATCGACATCAGCCACAATCCGTACTTCATTCCAACTGTACACTTATTTTCAGGTCGGATTGGGTCAGACGGCAATATTTCGTATGGTAGCGTTGACCATTTTCAACGGCATACATGCAATCAACACACTTGCATTTCTGGACGAAGGGTCGTCTTACACATTAGTGGAAAATTCGCTGCCTTTTGCTCGTAGTCCTCCGACATTGACTGCCATGTGCATGTTATGGTTGACTTCAGGGTTTTCACTAGGGTGTGATGTTTTGCAGGCTCGTGCTTCAACATATGCCCAAATCGAATAATCCAACGGATTAAGATCTGGACTGCTAGGGGGCCACAAATGCTTCAGCCAAAACTTTATGTTATCGTTCAACCATTACTGGGTTCGATTGGACGTGTGACACGGTGCTCCATCCTGGTATAGGACAACGTTTTGGTCCTTGGAGAAGTTGGCCTACACCCAGGGAAGCACTTGGTCCTTTAAAATACCGATATACACTTCGGTATTGATTTTAACTCCAGCATCTATGAAAACAGGCGACATTTTCAAACCGTTGGACGCCACCAAGCCAAACATCATGACACCAGCCGGATTTGGTTTGAAATTTGAACTTCACTTTTTCCGGAACGTTCTTCATTTTCTGCGGTGAAATGAACCGGTCCGTGCGGCAGTTGGCTACAGCATCGATGCTGAAAAACTTTTCGTCGGAGACCAGGATTATATTTTTTTCCTTCTTCAACAAGGAAAGCAATCTCTTGGAACGAGTCACTCGTAGTTCCTTGACCCGGTCCGTAATCAAGTGGCGTTTCACTTTGGCTCTGGAAGATGCATGCAGGTCTTCTTTGATGATTCTCCGCATGGATTTCTCCGAAATATTGGCTTCCTTTGCAAGTTTTTTTATGGAACGCACCGGGTTGCGAGCAATTTTTGCACGGACCGATTTGATCACGTTCGGCGTGCGTGCAGAGCGTGGACGTCCGCTTCCCGGCTTCCGCTGCTTAGCACCATCCTGCAGGGACTTTTTATGCGGTAAACTGTTGCCAAATGGCACCCTACCACTTTGGCAATCTCTTTCGGCTTCTTCTGGGCGAGCAAAAAACTGGTGATCACTTCTTTCGCGAACATTTTGACGAATTTGCAATGAAACAAATAGTAGGTTTGTATGAAGCACTTGAAAGTTAACATAAACAAATACACTTTCGACAGAAATTAGGCACTTGCTATACGAATTAACCCAAGACTCAAGTTTGAACATTTTCGCATTATTTTCTGTCGCACCCTGTACGGTGCAATCGCTGAAGCTCCCGGAACGTGGTTTGAGGAAATGGCTTTACAATACAAAATTACCCACTGCAATTATTGTTCCAAATGTGTATTTGCATCATAGCACTCAGTATGCTTGAACATATTTCATTTGGAATTTTTTTTAAGAATGCAATCAATTTCTGTTCTAAAACGGTCCGTCAACATTTTGATAAACTGTGCAGTTAAAAATCAATTCCTTTGTCCCAAAAAAAATTATCGCCTGGAATTGACTACCAAACACTTTGACCCACCAATCAGCACAAAACAAATTAAAATAAAATATTATCCCACATTTTATTGTCACACGCAGGCCGACCGGTCTTGCCAGGCGGAGAGATTCACTTCTCCAATCAGGGATGTCATGCATCCTTATTCATCTGGATTTATCCTCATTAATGTTTTTCAAATTCCGGAAAGTTTTTTAATTCTGAGTATTATTTCAACAACATTTTTTCCTATATTGTTGTTCTGCAAACGAGACTAGCTTGGGACTTTCCTCGAAGCCTACGACAGTATCCTGTTCTATCCTCAACGAAAAATTTAGCAACCCTGATACCAATCATCGGTCAAGTCCTGTTATTGGCTGTTTTCGTTGCTACCAGAGAGAGGGAGAGAGAGAGGGACAGAGGGTTACGGCCAGGGTACGAGACACAATTAATTATTGGCAATCGATCACACGTTCATGATTTCTGAACGTACTTCTCGCGCATTTCACTGACTGCATCGTTGCGGATGATCTGTGTTCTGTTGTGCGTTCTGGCACAAACGCGTTAAAATGGCCAACAGGAGATGCCGCTTTTTTTTTGTTTTTCGTTCCGATAATTATTTCATACATATTTTCATTGGCTGAATGGCGAAAATGTTAAATATGGATCCGGAGCAATGATGAAAAGTGCGTTCGAGTGTTTTCAATTAATTTCGCCAATATTTGCTTTATTATGGGACGTGTATTTTCTCAGGAAGCGAAATGCGACCGGAGGCTGAACCGGTTGGCCAATGATAGATTGGTCATAATTTGACCGGGTGCTCGCTTTAGACAGCATGTGGCGATGAAAAGTGTGAAGCAATTCCAAACATGTTTTATACCCTTGCGAAGCCTTGTCGGGAAGGAACTGCTTCGAATAGGTTCGATGGGAGATCCAGTCAAAAAAATATTTGACTTTAATAAAGAATTGGTATAGTTGAATGACATAAGACATTTCTTATAGACCATTAAAATACATATTTCATTCACATTAGTGTTCAAAAGGCGATCTGATGTCATTAGGAATACGAATAGACTTTGAGAATATTTTGAATTCGTTGCTTTGCGTTGCACGTCGCATCCATTTTGGTCGCGTAGTAACTCCTAAGCAAAGCCAAACCAAACTTATAAAAATGAGAGGAACAATTCCATTTTCCTGTACAATTTACTATATGATATATGGAAGGGGTGAACTCTTGTAAATTGTACAGGAAAATGGTACTGTTCCTTCCATTTATATTAGACTAGCTGAGCCCTGTGTGAGCGTTGCTACGCTTGCAACGAAATTAATGAAAATTTAATAGAACTGGCACTGGCATGGTTGTTATTTCGGAAAGAGTTTTTTCTTAACTAAGAAGGTGTTCAATCTTTTACAAGCTTCTTACCGGCGAAATACACATTTTGTGTTTAAGTAACCTGGATTACTCTGGATGTTTGGTTGAAATTTGTGTTTCATTTGTATGAAAGCCTTCCCTTCCACGGTGGGGTTTCAAACAATCATAAGAATCTTTCCCAGCTACGGAAACCCCTGCATACAAATATTCACGCCGATCGGTTAAGTAGTTTCCGAGTCTATAAAGATCAGACAGACAGACAGAAATTAATTTTGAGTCTTGAACTACCATAGAAACATGTCTTGCCTCCAAAAAACCTCCACATGCAAAATTTGGTTAAATTTGCTTGATTAGTTCTCAAGTCATGCAAAAAAAAAATAGTTTCATTTGTATTGGAGCCCCCTTTTCAGGGAGCGGAGGGGTCTCGAATCACTATATTTCTTGCCTTCAAAAAGCTTCACATGACAGGGGCGACCCCAGCGTAGTGGTTAACTTCCATACCTCTAACGCCAAAGTCAGGAGTTCAAATCTCACCCCCGGACAAGTTATGAAAATACCCAAAAAGGTATTTGAGTAACTACGATGGGAGATGATCCAGACCAGGGCTAAAAATCTCGATAAGCAAGGAAATAAAAAAAAACCTTCACATGCCAAATTTGGTTCCACTTGCTTCATTAGTTCTAAAGGTATGCAGAAATCCTATAGACGCCAAAGGGACACACCACGAGATGAGGAGGAACTGAAAAAGCTCAAAAACGACGAGGAGACAGGTGAAGGCAGTGAATGGCACTCTGTTGGCAACCAGAAAGACAAAAGGAAGAAATACCAGCAGCAAGTGAAAACTTGAGGAGAGAAGAAGAAGCAGATGTCTAGGCCTCGTCGGTAGCGAAATAAGGGTGACGCTCTAATTGTTGAGGTTAAAAGCGGAACAACGGACGCTGAACTCCTCCGAAAAGTGAGAACTGATCCGGAGTTGAAGGACTTAGTGGAGAAGGTGGTGAAAACCAGGAGCACCCAGAAAGGTGAGATGACTTCCGAGCTGAAGAAGGATTCTGCCATCAAGCGCACAGCCTTTAAGCCGTTCGTCGAAAAATCTCTTGGTGAGCAGGCGATAGTTAGAGCTCTCTCACAGGAGACTGTGATCGAGTGCACACGGGCAATAATTTGTTCTTCCAAATGAGAAAAACAGGTCATGATTTCATGCATATGTTGTGTTTTCGTGTTATGAATATACACCATGAACAATATTCCTGTTACCATGAACTATTTTTCCACCGCAATGAAATCATGATTTGATCGGGTTAAAACCGTGAGCTGAATTCCTGATACTAAAAACATTATTCATGAATCTGACAAATCTACTTTATCGACTCTAAATGTAAACAACAACAAAATCCAACGTCGGGATTCAAACCGAGTGTGGATGTGAAGAGCGGTGATAGGATCTGGCGGATGTACTCACTACACCATTGTTATTCTCGAATAGATACTTGATTTATGAAGATGATTACACAACTTAAGATTAGAGGCAAAACAATTCTTCCAAAGTTCATGACTCGCATCGGTTATTTTATTCCTGAAAGCATGAATAAGAAACATGAATTCATCAAATAAGATAAGAGTTAGTTTCATGATTTTTTATTCATAAAAACAGAAACGGATTTGTCTCCGTGCAATGATCTTGACGAGATCACAACAGGAGACGAGCTGATGAAGGCGCTGAAAAGGCCCTGTGATCTTGGAGATGCACCAATGACAATCCGGTTAAGGAAGGCGTATGGTGACACACAGACAGCGGCGATACGGCTGCCGACAGCTACAGCCAACAAGCTGTTGGAGTTGGGTCGAATAAAAGTTGGATGGTCGGTGTGCTTACTAAGAGTTCCCAAAAAAATTGGAGCGAGGCTTTAAGTGCATGGGTTTGTGTCACCAAGCGAGGAACTGCAAAGATTCTGACAGATCTGATCTGTGCTGGAAATGCGGGGAGAAGGGTCATTTTGCAAGAGACTGCACAAAGCAACCGAGATGCATGATTGTAAAAAGGAGGAAGGAAACGACCACATGACGGGTGTCTACAGGTGCCCTGTATATAAAAAGGCGACAGCAGGTCGGCAGTCAACAACAGAAACAAAGTGTTACGTCGCAATCATTGCGGAACCGTTTCTCCCGATAACGGAAACTGGGTAACATATAGAGTGGCGATGGCTGCGATACAAGTGATGGGAAGATTTCTCATCCAGGAAGTAGTGTCTGTTTCATGCAAAGGGTTCGTGATCGCCAAAATCAACGGAATCTTTGTATGCAGCTGCTATGCACCCCCAAAGTGGACCATGGAGCAGTTCCACCAGAAGCAGGATGCACTGACTGAAAAGCTCGTCGGAAGAAGACCGGTCGTCATCGCAGGAGACTTCAATGCTTGGACTGTGGAGTGGGACAGCAGATGTGCCTTACGAATACGGTAGTAAGGGCATGCGACGCAACCATGCCGATGAAACTTGAGCCGAGGAACAAGTGGCGCCCAGCTTACTGGTGGAATGAGCAACTAAGCATCCTTCGCGCTAGTTGTCTCAGAGCCAGTAGACGTGTCCAGAGAGCTTAAAACGCAGCAGACAGAGAGATACATAGGGTAGTGTTCCGAACGGCCAGGGCTGAAATTAAACGCGAGATAAGACGGAGCAAGACGAACTGCTACAAGGAGCTGTGTTGAGCCGCTGATGTCAACCCCTGGGGCGACGCGTATCGTATGGTGAAGATCAAAGGCCCAGCAAAAGCCTCAGAGCTATGTCCAGCAAAACTGAAGGTTATCGTAGTTGGACTCTTCCCGACGCACGATCCAAGGTCATGGCCACGTACACCTTACAGCGAGGAAATACGAAGGAACGTTGAGGGCATGCAAGTCTCGAACGAGGAGCTCGTGGCAGTGGCAAAAGCGCTTAAGGTAAACAAGGCACCCGGACCAAATGGAATCCCTATTGCCAAGTCGCTGCACAGAATGACGGTCCCTGATTATCTGTGCAGAACTTTGAACCCAAGTAGCACACAACCCAAGTTGCACACTAAGGTCAAAATTAGTTGTAGTAACTTGATCACCACTTAGCAAGTCATATTTATGTTATTTCAACATAATGGCAACAAGTGTGTTACTAGGGTACGACCTTTATTAGTTGTAGTAACTTGATTATGACTTAGAAAGTCATATTTATGTTATCTCAACCGAATGGCAACAAGTGTGCTACTAGGGAAGAGTTACTTTCAAAACCGGGTGCTTATCTACGAGACCTCCGTGGTGTGGAAATCGGTGAACATCACGGCGGGATTTCCACAAGGTTCCATCCTTGGCCCAACACTTTGAAACGGAGTGTAAAACGGTGTGCTGACGCTAAGCTTTCCAAAGGCGTAGTGATCGTTGGCTTTGCCGATGACATAGCTCACCACAAAACGGAGGTGCTAATGGTCAGCAACTGCAAAGCGGTACAGCGAGCAGAAATCGTCATCGGAAGGCTTGCCATAGCCTCAGAGCGCGTGCTGAAGTATTTGGGTGTGATCATCGACGACCGGCTAAATTTCAACAGCCACGTTTATTATACCTGTGGGTAGGCGGTGAAGTTTGCGTCATTGCCGGAATGACCCCGATTAGCATCACCTGCTCATACCGGATTTGTCGATCTGCATGAAAAGGAAGCACTGAGAGGTAAATTTCTACCTTAAGCAGTTTCTGTCTGGTCATGGTTGCTTCAGACAATATTTGCATCGATTCGGATACGCAGATTCACCCTTTCGTCCGGAGTGCGCAGACGATGAAGAGACACCGAAACACATGGTCTTTGAGTGCCCACGATTTGGATCATTGCGAAGCAAGATGCTTGCTATCAGTGGGGCAGATGCCACAGTCCCGTGGGGGGAGGGTTCCGATTGTGTAACAAGGAAACGGGTTTGAGTGAGATCAGAAGCCAAGTGCAGGCCTCTGTGCCTGCCCCAAGTGCAGGCATCTGTGTTAGGTCGGTCCATAAGGATTTCCTAAAACTAGTAGAAAAAAACAGACAGACAGACAGACAGACAGACAGACAGACAGACAGACAGACAGACAGACAGACAGACAGACAGACAGACAGACAGACAGACAGACAGACAGACAGACAGACAGACAGACAGACAGACAGACAGACAGACAGACAGACAGACAGACAGACAGACAGACAGACAGACAGACAGACAGACAGACAGACAGACAGACAGACAGACAGACAGACAGACAGACAGACAGACAGACAGACAGACAGACAGACAGACAGACAGACAGACAGACAGACATGACAGACAGACAGACAGACAGACAGACAGACAGACAGATGACAGACAGACAGACAGACAGACAGACAGACAGACAGACAGACAGACAGACAGACAGACAGACAGACAGACAGACAGACAGACAGACAGACAGACAGACAGACAGACAGACAGACAGACAGACAGACAGACAGACAGACAGACAGACAGACAGACAGACAGACAGACAGACAGACAGACAGACAGACAGACAGACAGACAGACAGACAGACAGACAGACAGACAGACAGACAGACAGACAGACAGACAGACAGACAGACAGACAGACAGACAGACAGACAGACAGACAGACAGACAGACAGACAGACAGACAGGACAGACAGACAGACAGACAGACAGACAGACAGACAGACAGACAGACAGACAGACAGACAGACAGACAGACAGACAGACAGACAGACAGACAGACAGACAGACAGACAGACAGACAGACAGACAGACAGACAGACAGACAGACAGACAGACAGACAGACAGACAGACAGACAGACAGACAGACAGACAGACAGACAGACAGACAGACAGACAGACAGACAGACAGACAGACAGACAGACAGACAGACAGACAGACAGACAGACAGACAGACAGACAGACAGACAGACAGACAGACAGACAGACAGACAGACAGACAGACAGACAGACAGACAGACAGACAGACAGACAGACAGACAGACAGACAGACAGACAGAGCTATGAAAAGACAGTTGGATTCCGAAAGGGAGATCAGCACTGGATGCAATCAGGACAGTCATTGACAGTTACAGACAGGCGTCCAGACAAGACAGAGGTGCAGCAACGGTTCAGCGCAGTAGTAACGATCGACGTCAAAAACGCTTTAACAGTGCCAGCTGGGAGGCCATCGCCACAGCACTGCATGGTATGCAGATCCCCACTACTTGTGTAAAATCCTTAAGAGTTACTTCCAAAACCGGATTCTGGTCTACGAAACGAACTCGGGGCAGAAGTCGATTAGGGTTACGGCGGGCGTTCCGCAAGGCTCCATACTCGGCCCAACGTTGTGGAACATAATGTACAACGGAGTCCTAAAACTGAAGCTGCCCAAGGGCGTAAAGATCTTCGGGTTCGCGGATGATGTCGTCCCTACGATAACCGGAGAGTCGCTGGAAGAAGTAGAAATGCTGGTGGCAGAGTCGACCGACGCAGTTGAAAACTGGATGAATGCAGTTAAGTTGCAGCTTGCTCACCACAAAACGGAAGTGATGCTGGTCAGCAACTGCCGAAAGATCCAGTGGATGCAGATTACCGTAGGAGGGCACGTCATACCGTCCGTGCGGGCTTTAAGACATCTAGGAGTGATGATCGATGACCGGTTGAATTTCAACACCCATGTAGACTATTCCTGCGAAAAGGCGGCTAAAATGGTCAGTGCGCTTGCAAGGATCATGCCGAACATCGGTGGTCCGAAAGGCAGCAGTAGGCGACTTCTGGCTGCCGTATCATCCTCGATACTGCGGTACGGCGTTCCAGCATGGGGAGCCGCGCTCAAAACGAAACGCAACCGCAGGAAGTTGAACAGCGTGTTTCGTCTGATGGCAATTAGAGTCGCGAGTGCGTACAGAACCATCTCGTCGGAGGCAGTTTGCGTTATCGCCGGGATGATTCCAATCTGCGTAATCCTAGCAGAGGATATCGAATGCTATCAACGGAGAGGAACCAGTAATGTGAGGAAGACGGCGAGGCTAGACTCCATGGTCAAATGGCAGCAGGAGTGGGACAACGCGGAGAATGGAAGGTGGACCCACCGGCTCATCCCCAATGTGTCGACGTGGGTGAACAGGGAGCATGGAGAGGTGAACTTTTACCTCACACAGTTCCTGTCCGGGCACGGATGTTTTCGCCAATACCTGCACCGGTGTGGTCATGCGTCGTCACCTTTCTGCCCGGCGTGTGCCAACGTAGAGGAGACTCCAGAGCACGTGGTGTTCGACTGTCCGAGGTTTACGGAATTGCGAAGGGGAATGCCTGCCCCAAGGCCGGATAATATCGCAGAGCAAATGTGCAACGAGGAAGACACGTGGAACGCGGTAAGCAGAGTTGTGACGCAAATACTGTCGGAGCTACAGCGTAAATGGAGGTGGGACCAACAAACAAGCGCCGGTTCTGAGGAGTATCCAGCGCAGTGAGCAGTGTTCGGCTTCGGGTCGTCGTGGCGCCGGTGAACCGGAAGTCTTCTGCCAACCGAAATCGTCGGGCCGACCTCGGCACTCGAACAGCCAGCCTGCTGAAGAAAGAAGAAAGAAGAAGAAAGAGCTTCGGGTATGTAGGACACCGCCAGTGTGGACGTCATCTACCACCGGAACTGTCGACCACCTCTACAACCTGAAGACGAAGTCGGCGCAATGCGCGTTAGCGTCCCCTGCGATAACCACCGGTAGTCGGGGCACCATCAGTGCGGAAGTTTCCTTCACCGGAACTGGTGGACCACCCTCGACGCCGGGGGGAAGCAGGAGGATTCGAGAGATGGATACAACGTAGCAGCGGAACAGTGGATCATCCAGCCAGTCGGCGAACTAGCCTTAGCTAGGGGTCGAAATTTTAGAAGAAGTGCATGAGCACAGCCCCCCCCCCCCCGAAGTAGTCGCAGCATTGTGGTCCCGGGGGGATCAAGGCAAGGAGGATAAGGGATCCGGATTTTCCGGGAGGCACATTTTTAGCAGGTCGGGCAGGAGCCCAACCCTGTTCGCCTGAACATTGTGTGGTGTCTCAGGTGTCTGTCACACAGATTTTTGATGGCCTTTCAACCCTTGTAAAAAAAAAAAAAAAAAAAAACAGACAGACAGACAGACAGACAGACAGACAGACAGACAGACAGACAGACAGACAGACAGACAGACAGACAGACAGACAGACAGACAGACAGACAGACAGACAGACAGACAGACAGACAGACAGACAGACAGACAGACAGACAGACAGACAGACAGACAGACAGACAGACAGACAGACAGACAGACAGACAGACAGACAGACAGACAGACAGACAGACAGACAGACAGACAGACAGACAGACAGACAGACAGACAGACAGACAGACAGACAGACAGACAGACAGACAGACAGACAGACAGACAGACAGACAGACAGACAGACAGACAGACAGACAGACAGACAGACAGACAGACAGACAGACAGACAGACAGACAGACAGACAGACAGACAGACAGACAGACAGACAGACAGACAGACAGACAGACAGACAGACAGACAGACAGACAGACAGACAGACAGACAGACAGACAGACAGACAGACAGACAGACAGACAGACAGACAGACAGACAGACAGACAGACAGACAGACAGACAGACAGACAGACAGACAGACAGACAGACAGACAGACAGACAGACAGACAGACAGACAGACAGACAGACAGACAGACAGACAGACAGACAGACAGACAGACAGACAGACAGACAGACAGACAGACAGACAGACAGACAGACAGACAGACAGACAGACAGACAGACAGACAGACAGACAGACAGACAGACAGACAGACAGACAGACAGACAGACAGACAGACAGACAGACAGACAGACAGACAGACAGACAGACAGACAGACAGACAGACAGACAGACAGACAGACAGACAGACAGACAGACAGACAGACAGACAGACAGACAGACAGACAGACAGTTTTTTTGGTTTATATATAGATTTATTTGTGATTTGCTTTGGTACTAATGCTCTGGGAACTTCCGAGAAGTTTTGGGAACTTCCAAGATGCTCTGCGAATTGTTCTTACGTGATGTTCTGTGAAGAGTTCTTACAAGATGTTCTGAGAACTTCCGAGAAGTTTTGCAAGGAGTATTCAGAGGATCTTGGGACTCCAGCAAAGCTCTCAACGGTCCGTTCTTTTTGTCCAAAAAGCGTGGCATTTGTTCTACAAACATAACGTTTCATCTGATGCATGGTATGCGTCCTAACTTCTTCTGGAGAGCTAGTGCTGAAACCTCATATAGCAAGTTGAGGCCCCCAATTCACACTGCTCCACATTCCTCACTGATGAACTGTGATAGAGACAAGAAGCTATGTGAGCATAATAAGCAATAATATTATATTTGGTCCCCTCTTAGCTCAGTCGGTACAGTCGCGACTAGAAAACAACACCATACTGAAGGTGGCTTGGTTCCTTGATACGATGGTTGAAAGACCACATCAGAACCCGCTTCCGCAGCACAGAGACAGCTATATGGATTGATAACTGCATAAGCCGGGACTGGGTCGAGAGGATCAGGGGCACCCAAAAAGCTCTCTTTGATGCGTCCCAGTTGCAGAGACTCTGATGTTATCACATTATGGTTTTGCTAACAATGTATTCACTTTATTCATTTTCGCATACATTTTGTTTCACCGTCCACCATCGACCTATTTTAAAACCATGCCATTGTCTGGAATGTTTCATTCCCTTGTTCAAATTTCATTATTGCATTTAAAGATATTTCCCATCGTCATGAAATAAGGCATCATAATTTTTCCGCCGGATTACGATGCCAAAAATTACGACCGCAGCCGAAATATCAATGACCCACCCTCTTCGTTTTGCTGGAGCACCGTGGAACAGTCGTGGCATGGCTAGCCAATAAAAGCATTTACCAGATTTTCCACTGAAATTAATGTGCAAACAAGCTGGGTGGGGTACGCAAAGCTGATTGATGGCTGACAACTGAGCACTTTCGCTTTAAAAATTAATTTAATTTTATCTGGTGCGTGCTTTTAATTAAATAATTCATTATTATAAATTGCTTATTAAACGGCATATTGGCATCGAAAGGACTTTTTTTCTCTCTATGGATGGATGGTCGGAATAACATCGGTAAATCTATGCTTTGCTGTCATAACTGTATGACCTGGGAAGTGCGGATAAAGGGTTGAATTCCGATGGGTCGGATGAGCTTTTTTGTCAAAAGACGAGACTGATATAGTAATTAAATGGCTGTCTGCGCAATCAAAAATAATACGGCATGCAAGACTCCTTAGAAGAAGTAACCATGACATAACTTGGCAAAATCATACCAATAACTCACCGCACGCCAAGATAACTCCAGCTATATTTTACCCGTTTAACAATGACAGATGTCTACCCGGAAGAAAAACTTCATTCTTCATCCACGAAGAAGTACTTGCAGCAGTATTCTTTGTCTGCGTTCGCGAGTGAGAGCCACCCACGCTTCTTCGCCAACATCGAACGGGACGGGAGTGTAAAATATCTGCATAAGTTATGTCACCCAACCCGCAGCTCGCTTCACCCCTTTAACACCAAACAGCTACTTAGCTCAACACTGTTTCAAGGATGTATCCAGGAGGGCTTCATTAGCATAAACGGCGAAGTTTGCTCTTCTTTTGCTTCTTACTTTGCTCTCATTACTTTCGGAGTGCAAGTAAACGGAGAAGGATAGAAAACTTTATGATTTTTTTTTGTCCTCGTTCCCTTCATTCAGCCGGCTCCAACTGGTAAATCTAGACCGTGCTGGGCAAATCTTAGAGAAAATCAGTAGCTCAAGCTACGACAGAAAGTGCAATTTGTCTGGAGGTTCTGCTGGAAGCTTGAATAAAAGACGGCGGTTTGTAAATAGCCAACGCAAAACAGGTCCATTAGACATATGGACCTGTTCCAGATGTGCCAACCGCACTGGAAGATTAATTCAACGGGTAGCCTTTCTTGTACATTGATTAAGATGACAGAAGAAAATTTATTTCCATCGTGTAAAGATCAATTGTCAATAAGAATAATTCAATTTTAAAACGAGAAACGATTGAAAAGAAAAGCACACAACATGGACGAAGACATGATGTTTAGACGTGTTACTTTTTTATAAGTTGACCGAATTTTTTCGTTCTTCGCTGTTCCTGTCTCATAGCCCAGACTGTTTCAAACCGATATTCAACAATTTCATTCTACGGTACTACAGGGTGCGGCAGAAAATAATGCGAAAATGTTCAAACTTGAGTATTGGGTTAATTCGTGTAGCTAGTGACTAATTTCTGTCGAAAGTGTATTTGTTTATGTTTACTTTCAAGTGCTGCATCCAAACATTCTATTTGTTTCATTGCAAATTCGTCAAAATGTTCGCGACAGAAGCGATCACCAGTTTGTTGCTCGCTCAGAAGAATCCGAAAGAGATTGTCAAGGTGGTAGGGTGCCATTTGGCAACAGTTTACCGCATAAAAAAGTCCCTGCAGAATGGTCCTAAGCATCGGAAGCCGGGAAGCGTGATCAAATCGATCCGTGCAAAAATTGCTCGCAACCCGGTGTGTTCCATAAGAAAACTTGCAAAGGAAGCCTATATTTCGGAGAATCATCAAAGAAGACCTGCATGCATCTTCCAGAGCCAGAGTGAAACGCCACTTGATTACGGACCAGGTCAAGGAACTACGAGTGACTCGTTCCAAGAGAATGCTTTCCTTGTTGAAGAAGGAAAAAAATGATAATCCTGTTCTCCGACGAAAAGCTTTTCAGCATCGATGCTGTGGCCACAGCCGCACGGACCGGATCATTTCACCGCAGCAAATGGGGAACGTTCCGGAAAAAGTGAAATTCAAATTTCAACCCAAACATCCAGCTGGTGTCATGATGTTTGTCTTGGTGGCGTCCAACGGTTTGAAAATGCCGCTTGTTTTCATTGATGCTGGAGTTAAAACCAATACCGAAGTGTATATCGGTATTTTAAAGGACCAAGTGCTTTCCTGGATGAAGGCCAACTTCTCCGAGGACCAAAACGTTGTCCTACAGCAGGATAGAGCGCCGTGTCACACGTCCAATCGAACTAGAGTTGTTAGTACCGGACCCTTTTTGTGAGTACCGTTAATTCGGTACTGAGACAGCCAGTACCGGTAATACCGGTAATTTACCGGTACCCTAGAATTTTTGAGAAAAAAAACTAATCGTAAAAAAAGGGAAATCTCTTTATTCGTTCAAGTTTAAAAATCTTCTTAGTCTTTGTTCTGATTACAAAAGTATGATTTCAAAATACAAAGAATATTTAATGTATTGTCTCCCATGCGAGACCGAATTTTAGTGGCAAAATTTCCGGACACAGAAAATGCTCTTTCAGAATCAACCGAAGTAGGGCGAACCGTACTCAGTGCTTCGAAAAGCATAGTCAAATACTTCCCTTTTATTCCTTCAGTTTCGAAGTATGTGAACTCATTCCGCATCGTTTTCTGGAATCCAGGCACCATTGCATTGACAGGGACTGCAGCAGCTGCCTTGAATTGCTGGAGTCTTTTTCGAATTTTTCCTTTATGGTAAGATTATGGCAAACATCATCGTCTTCTTCATCCACGTTTGGTGATGACTCATTGATCGCGTCCTCAGCCTCGTTCGTAGTATTTAGCCGTTTGAGTATGTCGTCAGTCTGCTTGATTAAGATATTCTGCGATGTTTTGAAAAATTTTCCAAAGTTGTTATTCGTTGACGTTTTGATTGCTGGATTGAACAGAAATGCGAAAAGATCAGCGTATTCAAACCGCCTTTCTTTGACCCGTTCTTTAAGTGCTTCGAATAGTTCGTTGGCAATGTTTGTGTTCTGGGATGTAAGCTGTTCGAGCATAAAGTGAAGCGCTACGTCTGCTTCGTATAAAGTACATGGCTGTCTACACAAATGCTCTACAGCTGCATTCACAGGTTCTAAAGCTTCGATTATTTCTCTAATTAATTCCATTTCATCGTCAGTAAAATGCACATTCACTTGTCCTTTGAGGTCGATCATCGCTTTCTGTATCGCTGTCCTGAGTTCGTAGAACCTTTTAAGCATGGCGAGCAAGCTGTTCCACCTGGTCTTACAATCTGCAATCAAACTCAGTTCTTTGCCATTATCTTCCCGAACATATTGCTGCAGAACGTCGTCGTTTTTGACCGGTGACTTTTTGAAAATCTTGACAATGTCACGAACTTTCTTAACGGTTGACAAGTATTGTGGCTGCATTGGAATATCAATTGACGGTCAAGCAAAAACGATTCCGTGCTTTCATCGTCGGAAGAAACATCTGAATCTGAACCAAAAAACAAAGTTAAATATTAAGAATATTGTTGTTAGAGTATTAATTTATAAAATTTATATACCTTCAGAGTTCACAGGATATTCTGTATCTTGCGACGGCTTCTGATAAAGCACGCTTGTTACGGCAAGATGAATGCCATGCGCAAGTCAAATATGGTGATCTACAGGTGTCAGCCTCCCCGCCTTTTTCATCATTTGTGCTCCATCTGTCGTCATAGCTATTATATCGTGGGATAGCGACAATCCAAAGTCCAACAACTTTTGCTCCAACAACTTTTGCTCCAACAGCTTAATGCATTGCTCGGCATTCATTGATCCATGAATCCGGGTGAGCCCCAAATTCCAAATCTGCTTGCATTCGTGAACATTAACGTTCATATAACAACGGTTCCTTATTGAAGTCCACCCATCAAAAGTAAGGCTAACTTTTTGGTGCTGTGCTTTTAATTCACAGAACTGGACGATGGACGACGATGTTGAAGGTTGATCGTTGGACACATCGAGAGGAGCAGTACGCTTTTCCAGATTGATGTCGTGCAAACTCTTGATATGTTTCTTCATACCCGTTGTGCTGGAGCCTTCGCATTTTATCACCTTAGCGCACTTTGTACACTTTGCCGTTTCACGATTCTGTTTTCCTCGAAGAAAATAAACCACACGGACGTCTCAGAAACTCCTTCCTTAATGCGATCGTTAAACTCCATCATTTAATCAATAACTTCAACGAAATGAATCGAACTGTAATTAGCAATTGTGAACACAAACTGACAGTTCATTCAGATGGCGACGAGAGCAGGGTAGGGATGCAATGAGAATTTAAGTAAGGAGTGGACCAAACTCCATTGCATTGGTATTAGTAAATGCTTGAAAAGTAAACATTCATGGTGACTACGATGTTTCATGTGCGCCAAATAGTAAACGTATGAGGCTGACGTCACTAATTGTTGTAAATAATATAATAGTGACGCCAGCATTCTACGTTTGCTGTATGGCGCCCATGAAGCGGAAAAAAACATGGTTAGTCGGATCAATACATACAATCTACATTTCCTCACCTTTTTTATACTTTCTCATTGGTAGGGGTGCTCAATGAGAATTTAATAAAGGTGAAGAAATGTAGTTTGTATGTATTGATCAAGTTACCATATTTTTTTCCGTTTCCTGCACGCCAAACAGTAAACGTAGATTAGTGACGTCACTAATTGTGTTTATTTATATTATTTCTTCTAAGTTGCTGTTTGGCGCGCATACAGTATCGTAGTTACCATGAATGTTTGCTTCTCAAACATTTACTAATACCAATGTATTGGGTTTTGCTCCCCACCTTTCTTAAACTCTCATTGGGATGTGCTGCTAGTTCGCCCTACCCATGCATGTGTGATGAAAGCGACATCTGCAGTTGGTTCTATTTGTCCAAAAATGTAAATAAATACTTTCATTGCGGCGTAATCCACATAACAGAAAAAATGCATTCCATAAAATTTTGATAAAACAGAGTTTGACAGGGTTACTTATACAGATAATACTATATTAATGATTATGATATTCGAAAAACATTATTATATTGCATTTTATTCCAAAAATTGAGTAGGAAAATAATTTGAATTGTTAAATATTTAACTCCTTTTGGCGATAACGATTGGTTTCGAAGTTGCATGTAGGGTAGGCATAATTTAATCGCATTTGAGAGTCATGTTCACCCCCAGGACGAGAGCTCTTCGATATTTCGATAGATGAGTACTTCATATAAGATGATCTAACTAACAGCTGAAGGCTATCAGATTTGGTGCAAAGTCGTTTATTTACATCATTGGCGCTCGGGAGCAGCAACCTGGTCAGCGCAGAAAATTAATTTTAATCATAGTTTGTGAAATAGCCTTCCTCACCTCAGAAGTCGAAAATTGGCTCTGCATCCAACATAGCTGAAATTGTCATTTGAGATCACCTTAGAGTAAGCATCTTGAGTATACAACACGGTGCCCAGAATCTACTGGTGTACTCACACCATTCCAATGGGTGAATGTTCGAATGAAAATTTAAGAGTTCTGAAGAAGACACATAGATTAACTTGTGATTTTGGTATTTGTGCGCATTTGGAGCAAAAAAAACAGACATAGGTACCTCCCCTAAAAAAACATAAACTGTATACAGAAATTTGAAAATTATAATATGAATGCAATTTTATTGATGATCAGTACCGAAATTACCGTTATTTTCACATGCCAGTACCGGTATTTCGGTACCGGCAAATCAGGCGGTATTACCGGTAATCCCGGTACTACCGGTAAAACAACCCTAAATCGAACTGAACAATGGTTGAACGATAACATGAAGTTTTTGCCGAAGGATTTGTGGCCCCCTAGCAGTCCAGATCTTAATCCGTTGGATCATTCAATTTGTGCATATGTCGAAGCACGAGCCTACAAACAACAACACTGAAGTCAACCATAACACGCACATGGCAGTCAATGTCGGAGGACTACGTCCAAAAGGCATGCTCTGGCTACGGGCATCGGCTCGAAGATGTTATTAATAAAAATTGAGGACACATTGAATAAATTTGTTTAAAAGGACTTTATAAAGATAACTGCACTCGAAAATGTTGATATTATTGCTTGAATTAGTTGAAAATGGGATTTGAAAGAAATAGAACAAATGTTCGCATTATTTTCTTCCACACCCTGTACTCGAACAGTATTTGGAAATTTCACAGGGCATTGACAACGCATTGATTTTCTGATGCTAAATATGAGAGCTTAAGTATCAATTTATACGAAAAATAAACTGAAAAATTGGGTCCAGGTCTCGTTTTTGGCAAACCAGCATTGCAAAAACATCAAAATTTCACTTTGATAAGCATAACAGTTAGATTCCCTCCGAAAAGCCAAGAAAATATTTCTGTACAAAACACTCAATCCGCATCAGAAAACAAAATCCCTGAAGTCGAATGGTGCCGATTTTGCCTCGTGCTGAATTTTAAACTGGTGCATTTTGCCTTTTTTCACCAAACTTAGTTTTCCTTCGAACTAAGGTTGAAATTTTCCAATGCAAAACACTCAACCTGAACCGAAAAAGTCCAAAGAATCAAGCATTGCCAACTCTGTGTTGGGCTGATCTGTTTGAAGGATACAGGAAATTTGACTAAAATGGTTTAAATGGCCTTAATGGTGTTGTCTTAATATTATTATATAGTTTTTTGCTTATTCTCAGAAAAATTTGTTTTCATGTCAAAATCGCTGTGTCTGTGAATTTGATCAGCTTTGATGAATAAGAAACTGCCGAACAAAACTGTTCGTTCTGATATAGTCAACCTACCACCAAACGGTATCAGGTCCTGAGGCCGAAGTACGTTAGGCCAAAAGATGCAGTTCTTTCGAAAGATATCATCTTTGGCTATTGGCACATGAGTTTTTTATGATGAGGTATCTTTTTGCATCCGAAAACAACCCTCTCATTTAGAACTTGAACACAGTTAGCGCTCAACTTATAAAGAGGATCCTGCTAAGATCCACAGAATTCCGGCTTATGCGGTGGACGACATAGGTCGTCCGCCAAGAATCCCCGATTAATTTTCCCGACTATAGCTATGTCAATTTAGAATCCGGAATAATAAAATCATTTGTATCTCAGTAATGGATTGACGTACAAATATTTTTAATACATCAAAACAAAAGTAATTCTAATTCAAGGAAAAAATATCAATACAAATCATTTCTCTTCGTTTCTAATGAAAATTCGTACTTTCTTCTTTATTCCTCCCATCAAACGCTGCACACCTCTGGGGTCAACTTCCTTGGCACATTTGTTCCACAATTTGGTCATCTGAGTCGCGTCCCGAGCCATTTTCCACCTTTCTTAAGCTTCCGCATCATTATTGCCCAAAATCTCTCGATGGGCCAGAACTGCGGGCAGTTAGGTGGGTTTAAGTTATTATCGCGGTACCACTGGATGACTTCCCGGCCAAAGTAGCAACTCGCCAAATCTCTCCAAAACTTCACGGGACCTTTATGGGCTTTAATGAAAGGTAGTACGCAATTTTTGAGGCATTGTTCCTTGTAAAGCTTTGAGTCACGAACACTTTGGTATTTGCTCCGCAGCTGCATATCCCTTGCCAAATTATCAGTTTTTTGGCCAATTTGTCCAGAAAATCAAACTTAAACTTCGCAGAAACATCTCCTCGTGCCATCGCCATGTATAATTTTTGGCCAGGAAGCTGTCCGAAATCCATTTTGATGTAAGTTTCATCGTCAATGAGCAGGCATCCTTGGTACTTCGTCAAAACCTGCTGGTACGATTTCCGAGCTCGAGTTTTGGTGAAGAAACTTTGCTTCAACGTTCTGTTAGGTTGCTTGCTGGCTCAATGAGAACGATATCCTGCTCGCAAACGAATTCTTCGAACGGTATTTCGAGTAGCAGCGTATTTTTGTGCGATTTCATTATCTGATTGTCCAGGGTTTGCTCTGACGGTTCTTAACACCTTGTGGTTAAACTTGCGGTCATATGTTCCACTACGACGCTTACCTTCAGACACTCGATCCACGATCTTTCACTCCTTGAAACGTTTGAACACGTCATACACGGTTGATTTGCCGCTTTTCGACGTTTTTGCGATTTTTATTGCGGACCACGTTGGTGTGCAGAATTTTATCTCTCCTCTCGGCTTCCATCACGAATAACTTTTCGGTAAACGCGGTAAATAAACCGCTGTAAAATAATTCTTACAGCAGTAATTTTCCGTGCCACTGCAACACAATAAGTGATTCCGGATTCTAAGAGGACAGAACTTTAGCTTTTTTCCCCAACCTAGCAGAATCCATCTTCAAGGTTCTCCCAAGCCTTCAAAAAGAACTGATCCCAAATATTTTCCCCAATTCAGTAATCTAAGTTATCTTCGAATTTGATTTATTAGTAGTCTAGTAGTATTACAGTGCATTAGACAAATTTTATTAAAATCAAGTCTTAGAAACTCTTTTAAGGAGTTAAACGAATGCAAAAAATTAGCTAGGAGACTTCTCCAGTTTCATTTTAATTTTGTTTTTATTTTCAAAAATTCTTTACAATTCCCTCATCTGTCTCCTTTCAATGTGTAGGTGCGTGTGTCTTTCGTGAATCGTCCTGATTTCTCTTACGTGTTTTGTCCTACAAAATACATTCCAGGTTCCCTACTAGGTAGTGGTGTGTAGATGTGTGATGGTGATGATAATTCGCATAGTTACTGCTTTGCTACCTGACCGACCTCCGCTCCGGTAGATGACTTGTCGGGTGGGAGACGACCGATGACCAACGACCTCGCCCGTGTGGAACGTGCGTACGAGAACTCCAGCTGTCGTGGTTTTAAGCATTGCGCCAGTAGTTTAGCCGATCGGAAAAGCGTAGAGATTTCGATGACGCGCCCTGCTAGAGATTTTGGGGTACTGGGTATACCATGGGAACAGCTCCATGTTCGAACCGTGTACCGCGTTTGCAAGAGATGACTCCGGCGGTCGTTGGGCGGTATAGCTGGAAGAGATTTTGATGCTCCGACGGATTTCAGCATTCGGAGGAATTTCTGCGCTCAATGGATTCCAGGGTTTTGATGGATTTCAGCGCTCGGACGAGTTCTACGCTCGGGAAGACGCTATGAGGGTTAACGGTAATGACCATCCGCCGATCCGTAATGAGCTTCGCTGCTTCATTGCGCTGCGTTGGTAGATTTTCCCCCTGTGGACTTTCCAACAAATCAGGCAGTCACGTAAGTCGTGTGACGCAAAAGGGGCCGAATTTCCTTCCGATTACCAACGCTCTCCGAATGCCCAATAGAGGTACGCAACCTCGAGGCGATAATGACACCCAGGGTAACCTCGCCTGGTAACCACCAATCCACCGAATTGATTTCGCTATCGGTCGAAATACGCACTTCCTCCGAGACTCCAACACCAATTCAGGGAGCTCGGAAACCAAAGCCGTAAAACCCAAGTTGCACTGACCACTACCTCGTGGATTCTGTTGAGGAAAATCTCCTTAGCACCACAACCACAATAGTCTCAAATCCATTGAATTACCTGTTTTTTTTCTCGACGTAAATTTTCTCTATACAGCTCCGACTCACTCTTACCACTTCATCATCACTAAATCAATTTTACTTACTTTCAAAATTTAACATTTACTTTCCAATTACATTTTTATACACGTGACTCACGTTGTTTTTAAAATAAATGCATAAAATTATATCAAAATAAATTTGCGAAAAATAAAAATTTACCACATTAATTTTCTCAAATGATTTTTTTTTTCTAACCATCTGGCACCTCACTTGAAGTTGATTGATTGATTGATTTATCTTTATTAAAGAGCCTTTCAGCCACAGCTGGTTCGGCTCCACGCACTTGAAGTTAATAAAACTTTGTTCACTGCACCATTAAACAAAAGATTACTGTAATTTTCTGACTTGTTCACTCAGTGGTCCATAAGGGAAAGACCACATAGATTTCCCTGACCAGCCAAGAAATTTCCAATTTCTTCGTTATACCTTGTTCAGACTACGGAGTTGTAACATGATACATGACTGTCTTGATGACATTTTTCGTGTTGATAATTTTTATAACACCCTTGTATTATGTTACAATACAACTCCGTAGTCTGGACAAGGCATTACTGTTAATTTTTTTTACTCCTAAGTGTCTTTCCGGTTCTGACTTGATCTGAATTTGCCTTGATAAAATTTTCTAAGATTATCCGTCATCAATTCTGTTTTCATGTCCTTTAAGTGTGGGCCTCACCCACTTCCCCTATTCATCTACCATCAATGATCAAAACAAAAATTGAAATGATTCGAGCACTAAATCTACATATTTGGGCATACACGCCAAATTTCAGTACAATACTGCCCTTAGTTTCGTTTTGAGAGCTGATTGTTGTTGATCTGTTTGGCATCATGTCGAATATGGTTAAACACGATTTTCGTTCTCTCATAAAACTTTTTTTTGAGAACCAAAATGGCGAAGGAATCAAAAGAAAAGTTGGATAAGTTTTATGGGGCGAATGCTCCGTCAGACAACACCGTTATATATTGGTTTCGAGAGTTTCGTGAGTGAACGCAACTCCACTGCCGATCAAGTCAAGGAGGGTGTGCCGCTGCGATTACAGAGGAAAAAGTCAAAATAGTTCATGAAATGGTGTTGGCTGACCGGAAAGTGAAGTTGCGTAAGCTAGCAGATGCTACAAAGATTAGTACTGAGCACACACGCCATATTTTGGGCGAGATTCCGCATATGAAAAAGTTATCCTGCCACTGGGTGCCACGCAAGCTCCTGACGCATTCTTGATTAAAAACACGAACGCGAGAGTACTTCGAAACAGTGTTTAAGATTTGCTGATGCGGAACAGGATGGAATTTTTGCGTCAATTGGTGACTGGAAACCTGAATCCACTGTTATACACCAGTGAACAGAATGAGTGCCCGGCAATGGACTGAAGCCGACACTAGCGCTCCAAATCGGCCTAGGAAGGCTCAATGGGTCGGAAAGATTTTGGCGTCCGTTTTCTGAGATTGTCATGGCATACTGTTCGTGGACTACCTCGAAAAGATTAAAACCATCAACAGCGAGTATTACTTTGCTTTATTAGAGTGATTGAAGGCCGAAATCGCTGCAAACGTCCTCACATGTCTTG
Source organism: Aedes japonicus (assembly GCA_034211315.2). Lineage (NCBI taxonomy): Eukaryota > Metazoa > Arthropoda > Insecta > Diptera > Culicidae > Aedes > Aedes japonicus. Next base: position 33,947 of record JASCZW010009801.1, read on the forward strand.
TTTTTACAAAACAATACGCCGGCGCACAAGAGCATCACAACCACGGCTAAAACCATGGACTTCCGGCGCCAATTGTTTCTGGATCCACCGTATTCACCCGGTTTGGCTACCTCGGACTATCATCTGTTCCAAAACCTCAAAAGATGGCTCATGGCTCGGAATGGACCGGAACAGTAACAAACTGAACCTACAGATGACGAAGTGATAGTATCGAATCTTAACAATAAACCTGTTTTTGCTGCATACGAAACGAACCTCCAATGCGTCTCACCATTGCTACAATCTTCCCAGAACGCACTGCCTGTCGCATTATGGGAGACCTCAAATCACACGACCCAGCCGCGCCAGCAGTTTCCTGCCACCAAAGCCGTTCTATTTCCTGCCATCAGAATCGTTCTGGCCCGGTGGTCGAGTTCGGTGGACGGGTTTCCCAACCTCTTCACTCAGGCAAGTATGCATTAATTTTTAACAATTCTCTGCCTGATGAGCTTTCATATTCCAGCGCTTCTTCTGCTTCTATCGTGCCTATTTGGGATAGTTTCGGATGCAACCACCAACTGTCCTCTTTCTATACACTGGAACGCACACTTTCCAGGAGCCTATAGGAAGTCCCTATCCCTCTCATTGCAGTCGAGCCCATCCCGCCAGCGAACAACAGACTTTTCGGTCGGGACGAGTCGGGATCTTCCGGACCCTTACCGCTGGCAAGTACGCTGCTTTTCCAAACGATTTGTCTCTTGATGGTTCTTTGGCATTCAGTGCTTCGGACCAAACATCATGTTCACGCAATTTTACTAATCGTTGGACCCGGGACGCCGGACGCTTAGCTCAGTCAAGCCGTCGCAATTCAGACGTTCCTGTGCTAGCAATACGGTCTTTAATGCTGCCCATCATAGCTCGAGTGCAGCCCGAGTAAGGCACCTGCCTCCAGGGATTGTCGAAAAACGCAGAGTAGTGCAAAATAGGCAAGTGCTTCACCCAATTTCAAGTGTGCGTCTCCTGTTTCAGAAGAGCGCACAAAACGAGCTTGCGATAGATTTTGTAGCAGCACGAGAGACAGATATCCGCACATGCACTTCTTTTCAGATATAAGGAGTAATGCGCAGTGCTCTACTCAGTGTTTTACTCTGTGCTTTGGCTCATGCTTTGGTAAATTGTAGCAAAATGGAAATGTTTGATGCTAGTAACAAAAAGGCATTGTATGGGTTCATAGAGGGAAAATTTTATTAGAATCCCTATTCACAAACTAGTCGGGCCTGCCACCGTGTTTGTTTTTGCACTTGTGTTTGCACAGAGACGACAAGAGAGAGTGCAATTCGTTAACGCCCAAAGAGACGAGAGCAACATCGAAATGAGATGTGCGGCATTGAGCGCACGGCAAAAGAAGGGTGCACGGGAGTACAGACTGCACTTTCACGTCTCTTTGAAATTTAATGTGCTGTCTCGTAACGGTGCGTGCTGCACTCAGAGATATTTGAGTCGCACCTTATCCCTGCCTGCCTCTTCAAACATCCTGTTGTATAAATAAAACGTTGGTGGGATCGACAGCTGTCTCGCCGATTATCAGTTGGCCCTTAGTGACAGCTGCTATGACGTTTACGCCTTTCCGAAACTTGGTTCAAAGGAAACAATTCGACGAATCAGTTATTTGACGACTCATGCTCCGTTTATCAACAAGACCGGTCGCCTTCAAACAGCATCAAAAGCACTGGAGGTGGTGTATTGCTAGGAGTTCACTCAAGTTATAAATCTCGTGCGATATATCCTCCTTCTAGCTCGACAGTTGAGCAATTATGGGTAGCAATCACCACTGTTGACGCAACACTCTACCTATGCGTCGTCTACATCCCCTCGATCGGGTGAATGACGAAACACCAATAGATACGCATCTTGAATCTCTCAGGTGGATAGTCTCGCAACTGGGGACCTCATTATTGTGGAGAGGATAACCTGAGCGCGATCTCTTGTAATATAATTCATATGGTTCCCTTTTCCCGAATAGCTCCTGTTTCATGGATAAATCAAAATGAACCGAATTGTCAAAGTCGGAGAATGAGTTATCAGTTAACCCAAAATTTGAAGCTTTGGTTGTGCAGGGTTATGTTTTCTAGAAAAATAAACTAGTTTTCACCGTAGAGAATTCAATACCTGGCTCTAAAGCCCAAATAGACAAATTGTCTAAGGTATCCTGTAAAGGGTCCTTGTAGATCGACCCCTTTGGGTCCCGTGACGAGACACTACGCCGTCATCTGCAAGTTTTCTCAGCGTACAATTGTCACTTAGACAACCGTCAATGTCTTTGACATAAAATTATACAAAAGAGGACTTAGAACAGGATCCTTGGGGAGACCCATGTAGCTAAATCGAAGCTGTAGAGGTCCTTGAGAAAAGCTCATATGTTTCTCTGACAGCAAATTGTACAGAAAAATAATTCATTAATGGTGAAAAGCCACAAGCATGGAGTTTATCTGGAAGAACTCAACAGATACTGAATCAAAAGCACCCTTTATGTCCGAGAATACGAAGCCATTTGCTCTTTTTTAGCGAAAGCTAACTGAATATCTGTGCAAAACAACGCGAGACAGTCGTGCGTTCCCTTACCCCTACGGAAACCATATTGAGTATCAGAAAGCAGGTTGTTCGTCTCAACCCATTCGTCCAGACGGAAAAGGATCATTTTCTCCAACAACTTTCGAATACAAGATAACATCGCGATGGGTCGATAGGAGTTGTGGTCGGACGCGGGCTTACCAGGTTTTTGAATGGCAATAACTCTCACCCGTCTCCAATCATCCGGTACAATGTTGAGTTCTAGAGAAACCGATTAAACAAGTTCAACATGCGCCTCTTAGCGACGTCTGGAGGTTCTTAAGCAACTATAAATTAGAAGAAAAATTAGTAACTCTCCATTTAATTCCAACTACCTTTGCTTATCTTCGACAGATACGCGTATTTCGTCTACAATGTGCAGACTTCCAGTGTCTCGTACTAATAACTCGACTGAATGAAAACCTTCGCCACCTGCCGTATATATACTATTTTCTAAATACAAATCGTTTTACCTATCATTATGTTGTTTATACCTATCTTATTATTAGTTTGTTTGATACCTATCCTGAGACAAAAACAAGTGTATTTAATATCTAACTCGCTTCTTTCTCATCTATACCTAACATACTTGTTGTGTAGCAGCGGTTGCTCCGCTTCGTCGGGTTTGATGTCGTTTGGGTAGTAAGTTGAACAGCCATGTGTAACCGTTGCCTTGGTCTTTGTTTAGTAGATTTGTGTTCTGTTGTTTGTTTATTTCTAAGCTTTCTGCGACGTCTAATTTCCAGGGTGTAGATGTAGTCCGTAATATTGTGATGTCATTCGTCGTTATGTCGTGATTTTCCGAAAAAATGTGTTCTGCGACTGTTGATTTGAAGTTATGTGAAGTTCATTTCTCGTTCTGTTTGACAGCCTTAGTTACCTCCGCTAGATGCTCCTTGAACCTTGTTGCCAAGGTTCTCTTTGTTTGACCTACATATATTTTGCCGCAGTGTTTACACTTGATTCTGTATACCCCTGCTCTGCCTAATGTGTCTACCGAGTCTTTGGTGGAGCCTAACATCGATGCTAATTGGTTGTGCCTACTAGAGAAAAACCAAGTCTAAGCCAAATTCCCAAGTCGTGGTTTCGCTTTTGTGTAATGTCTTTATCGAAGGGATCGATACACGTTTTAGGGGTTCAGGTGAGTCTGAGAGGGTTGTTGTAGTGATTTCCTATGAAGATGTTTTTTCTTTTTGTTGATGATCGCTTGAATTGTCCTCTTTTCGTTCCCATTGAGTCTGGCAGTTTCGAAGATATATGCTAATTCCTTTGGCTTTTCCAGTTTTATTGAGAGGAAGGTCAACATCCGTGGATCATGTGGTGGAAAGTGGCCATTTTGTGCTGAAAAGAGTGGTTTGAAGTGTGTGGGATGACTCTTTGGGTGTTTGTGGGTTTTCTGAAGATTTCAAACTCAAAGGAGATGGCGACAATAGTTCTCTCTCTACTAGAAGGTCGAGGAATGCCAGTTTTCCATCCTTTTCTATTTCATGGGTGAACTTAATGTCTTTGTGGAGATTGTTCGATTTCTTGAAGAATTAGGGAGAGATCGTCTTTTTTTTTACTACGGCGAAGATGTCGTCGACGTATCTCCACCAACGAGTTGGGAGTAATCCTTTCGCTTTTAGGATTGTCTCCAAATTCGCCATAAAGAGTTCACAGAGGAATGGGGATAGAGGATTTCCATAGGGCTCCTTTTAATTGTTTATAGAATGATCCTCTGAAAGTGAAGTAGTTCTCTCCATGCAAAGTCGAGTCAGCTTAAGGTACATCCACACCTTTTGCTTCCATGTTGTGTCATCCCCTGTTTCAAAAGCCAATCTTCTAGAAGGCGACTACGTCCTTGATCGGTACGCTAGGGAAAAGGGCCGTGACGTCGAAAGATACCATTACTTCATTGTCATTTATATGACCTGATGACTGTAGCTGTTGTACAAATTCTTGGGAGTTGTGAACTGAGCTTGTTGGGGAATTGCTCGAGATATCTTGAAATTCTCTTACTAGCCATTTTGCTAGCTTATGGCTGGAGATCCTACAGATGAAACAATCTCCTCATTTCGTTTCCGGGTTTGTGGACTTTTGGGAGGCCTTTAATTCTGGGGAGGATGGGGTTTGGTTCGCGAAGGCGGACTGCTGCATCCCCTAATACTGCTTTACACTCCTTTAGTGTTTTGTCCACGTGTTTCACCATGTTTGGTAGGGGGTCTACCCGAAGCTGCCTATAAGGACCATACACCCTGGAAATTAGACGTCGCAGAAAGCTTAGAAATAAACAAACAACAGAACACAAATCTACTAAACAAAGACCAAGGCAACGGTTACACATGGCTGTTCAACTTACTACCCAAACGACATCAAACCTGACGAAGCGGAGCAACCGCTGCTACACAATAAGTATGTTAGGTATAGATGAGAAAGAAGCGAGTTAGATATTATACACTGGTTTTTGTCTCAGGATAGGTATAACAAACTAATAATAAGATAGGTATAAACAACATAACAGATAGGTAAACGATTTGTACTTAGAAAATAGTACATATACGGCAGGTGGCGAAGGTTTCTCATTCAGTCGAGTTATTAGTACGAGACACTGAAGAAGTCTGCACATTGTAGACGAAATACGCGTATCTGTCGAAGATAAGCAAAGGTAGTTGAATTAAATGGACTACGTTAATTTTTTCTTCTAATTTATAGTTACAGGTATTCCACCAAACAGCTCAAACCCTCTAGGATTCTCAAGCAAGTTGAACTTGACCTATCAGCTCCCTGGAGCCGTATTTCAAGCAACGAAAGGAGTGTTAGAGAGAGAGTCTGACCCTTGAAAAAGGTTGGCTGATCTCATCTGGTTTCGCGAGGAATCATCCGTACCGGCACAGAAGTTCACGTTCAGAAGTTTAACTAGGAAAATAGGCTATAGCGGTACTACCTGTGGTGATATTAACTAACGAAAACTTTGAATTGGACCGTGCTTAATGGGTAATCGATGAAGAAACTGCGGCGTTATGTGCGTTTGTACCGTGTCAACATATTGTAACCTTCGTTTGACGTTAACACACTTCCTACCGCTATCTCCTGTGTGATTTATCATCCACTCACAGTGTGCTCAACAGATGGCGCAGGTATTTTCAGTGACCATGATTTGTAGTGAAAAATGTCGGATGTGTTATGTCTAAGTTCGTCTGTGATATGAATGTAAATAAACTAACGGAGATGGATTAATGATAAAAATATAAACATTTTCATAAAAAACACTCAAGTTGCTATTGTCTTTGGCGATAATTTTTGATGTTGCTGACTGAAAATTATAGCAGAAAAATGCAAAACTACCAAATCAGAAAAAGATTTTTTTTTCTAAAGGGGACAAACATGTGGTGACAAACAACCTTGCAAAGATCTTGTAGATGGAAGTTTTTACGTTCAGTTCTACGGACTCTGTGTTTGCAAACATTGCGCAAATAAAAGAATGAGATATATCTTACAAAAACGTATATATTTTTTTACACTTCAACCCCCTAAAACTTTTTCTAATACAATAATCCAGCAAACTATCATGTATCTTCAAATGTGTGTTGTCATTTTATACCCTAGAAGACATTTTATGCAGAGCTTTCAAATTCAAAACTGAAATAAAACAGTTGCAGCAAAAAACTGTTTTTTTCAAGTCCCACCCTAAGGAAAATTAGAAAACTGTTATAAAACGACACGTAGATGAGATAGAATCAAAATTTTTTCAACAA
>JASCZW010009802.1:0-40268 GCA_034211315.2 Aedes japonicus
GTTGTGAGCAGCATTTGTGGTGGAGCATGTAAGAGTTCTACGTGATACGATCTGACCAAAGCTTGTGTGAACGGATGACCAGATGGAAGGACCATTGGATGTTTCTGATCCACGGAAAGAGCGGCGTGACGAATTCTTCCCGCAGGACGGTAAAATGAGATTTGTCTAGGAACACAGAAATCGTGATTAATTTGCTTTTACTGTGAATTACCTTTCCAGATAGCAGGTTGTTGATTTCATCGGGGAAAGCTTCTCGTTGAGCGATGCTAGTGAGCGCCATCGTAGATTGTTGAAGTTCTCGGAAGGTCAATTCTCCAAATCGATGCTTCTTTTGATTTCTCCTTCGGATGTGATCGATGAATCGTAGTATCCATGCCATTATTCGTTGCATTTTCCGGAATTTACTCTGGGTTTCGAACAGGATGAATGTTACAGGAGGATCTGTGACTGTGAGGTTTACTGTTAGGTTTTTCGTTTCTGGGAGTTGCTCTGCGGGTGTGACGTTTGGTTGGCATGGCCAAGGTGAATCGATGTTGCGCAGGAATGATGGTCCTGTCCACCATTGGATACAGTGTCGAATCTCAATAGGTTGGAGGCCACGTGAAAGTACGTCTGCTGGGTTGTCGAGCGTGTTTACGTACCTCCATTCCATGCCCTGGGTCAAATTTTGGATTTCAATGACACGATTGCAAACTAAGGTTTTCAGTCTCCCTGGGTCGGTCCTGATCCAAGTTAGAGCTGTGGTGGAATCGGACCAGAGAATAATTTTGGAAAAGGTAATGTTCAAATTTTGCGTTGTGTTAGAAATCAATCGTGCAAGTACAAGCGCACCGCATAATTCGAGGCGTGCGGTAGTCAGTTTAGCGTTCTTGAGGGGTGCGACTCGAGATTTAGAGGTAAGCAAGAGGACCGAGCACACACCGTTGCAGTCCACCGAGCGAATATAGGCACACGCTCCGTAGCCCAAGTCAGAAGCATCGCAGAAACCGTGTAGCTCAATCTGCCGTGGTGATACATGTGGTTGTACGCAGCGTGGAATCGAAATTTCGCCCATGTTCATAATTTGATTCCGGAAAGATTCCCATGATTCTGCTTCTTCGGCGATAAAGACATCATCCCATTTCACTTCTAGCTGCCATAGCTTTTGGAGTCGAACTTTAGCAGCAAAGATCAGCGGACCAAGCAAACTCAGTGGATCGTACAGTTTCGCAGTATCTGAATAAACGGTTCGTTTCGTTGGTTGGCCGTTGTGGAATTGGATCTCGTGTAGCTTGGTAAGGATTACATCGTTACGGGGTTGCCAGGTTAACCCTAAGGTTCTAGTTGTGTGCTCGACCTCGAAGAATGCAACTTGCTCGGTACTGGAATTCGGTACAGCCTGCAGAAGCGTTGGATGGTTGGAGGCCCACTTATGCAACACAAATCCACCAGCGGTCATCATTCCGATGAATTCGGTTTGCATTGCTACAGCTTCTTCGACAGTATCAGCTTCACTCAATATTTCGTTTGTCACAACTTCACAATGGTTCACGGAAGATTGCTATGCTTCCTGATCTGTTACTGCACCACCAACTACCCATCCAAAAATGGTCTCCTTACACCAGAATGTGTTATCATCTGTCAAAGGGAACGTTCGATCAGTGAATAGCTCGTTGAACACTTGGATTCCCAACAGCATATCGATGCGTCACGATCGATTGAACGAAGGATCCGCCAGTACAGTATCGGCTGGGATTCGCTCGGGATCTACCTGGAATGACCGTATTGGTAAATCAGTTGTGACCTTTTTCATGACCAAAAACTCTAAATTGAACGATGTATCGGACGTGAAGGTAGAGCGAATCGTTGCTCTGACCTTGCTCTTGATCGTTTGTGGTGTTCCAGATACACCTGCAATGGTAACATGTGCATTTGATCTCAGAAGCTTCAATCCATTCACAACATTTGTGGAGATCAAATTGTGCATTGACCCACAATCGAGCAAAATTCTGCAGTCAATCGAGTTTCCGTAGGCGTCCTCGACTAACCCTACTGCAGTGTACAGAACGTATTGGCATGCTCGAGTGTTCGTAGAGACGGTCCCAACTAGTGAATTGATTGACGAAGTAGACGGAACAGATGCTGATCGATTACTAGAGTGTGACCCAGACTGATGGTGATTCTCGTTTGTAGTGAACAAATTAGATTCGTGCAGTAATGTGTGGTGTCGACTGCCACATTTACGACACGAACTACTCTTGCATTCATGCACAAGGTGTTTATTGCTGAAGCAATTCAAGCACAGTCTCAAACTTTTAATTCTGGCAAAACGATCGTTCGGGGCGAGATTCAAAAACTGTTCGCATCGGTTTAGAAAGTGTAGCCCCTTGCAAACAAAGCATGTTACATTTCCATATTTGTAATTTGGAGGGTTTGATTTCTCGGTGTAGGTTTTCACGACGTGGGATCCAGATCGTTCCGGTCTGGAACGAGAAGGCTGACTGTACCCTGATTCCTTTCCATCCTGTTCAATGCTTTCCAGACAACGGCATCGAGATTGAAGAAAATCGAGCAATTTCTCCCAAGACGGTAGCGAATTATCGACCAATTTAAGCTCAACATATTTACGAGTGCGAGCATCTAGGCGAGTGCAGATCAAATGTATCAAAAACTGTTCAATTCGACATTGGCTAACGCTCGGACATTACGAGTGACATCATTCAGCAAACAGCGCAATGCCGAACCACACTCGCGAACAATGGGCTTCAAATGAAATAATTGGGCAATATGCTTGTCGACTAGGACCCTTTTATTCTCGAACTCCGAACAAAGGGCTTTCCAAAGGGACGAAAAGGAATCTTCGGACGATTGAATATGGCGAGCGGCACCATCTTGGATGGAAGCTTTGAGGTAAAATATCTTCTCACTTTCCGAAAGACCTTCTCGACGCTTAACAAGGGCACAAAACTGATTTTTGAAACTAACCCAATCTTCCAGTTGGTCGTTGAATCTAGGAAGAGGAATGTCTGGCAGTTTAGGTTGTGATGGTTGCGAAGTAGGAACTACAACATGTGATGAAATAGGCTTTGGGGGATCAATTTCTCGAAGCTTGTTCCGAAAAAGACGGCGCGTTTCATCGAACATATCCTCTAACTTTTCACTAATCATTTGCCACGATTCGACCTCATCTTCTTTAATTACACCATAAAGCTTGATCTCCGTCTCTTGGAATAAGGAACGCATTTCGTCAACCGACTGCAGCTTGTCTTCGAGAAGTGATTTTTCTTGCTTCTCGGGATCAAAGGAACGCACAAAAAGTAATGACTTCTCGGCACGGGACTGAATGCAATTCACCATGCGAGTATACGATGTCACGAGAATTTTTCTCTCGGCCGCCATTTTAACTCCCAGAAACAACGCACCCACTTGCACGATTTTACCTGATTTCCACTTTATCGATTCGAGGTGATCCAGCTGTAAATGAGGAATGGCGCACTACACCGTAAGGCCTATGACCTTCACAGCACGATATCCCACTCTCTGTTTAGTTTATGTTCAACCACCTGTAGGTCACTTTATGATCACTTGGCAGCAGGATCAGCGTCCATAATTTTTATCTTTGAGTCGTTCCCCAAGGTTCTTTTATTCACTTTCGACTCAGTCTCACAAAAGGCACAATCGTACAATAGACGCACAATGTCCAGCGTTCATTTCACAGGCACACAATGCACACACAGCCGAGTTCCACGTTTTCAGAGGTCAACGTCACCAAAAATGTCCAATTGATCAGTCCAAAACCACTACCGGATGACAAATCCGATTCGAAGGACCACTTTTATATGTTCAATCTTCGCATAGCTGCACACGCAGCGTGGACTATGGCCTCGGAAAACGGGGAATTCAGAGCACTCAGACGGACGAAATAATGAAAACGCGGACTACACAGAAACGACCGTATCAGGCGGTGGTCAAAAGCCAAGTTGGCAGTTTATTAAAATTGATATCCTAGCTAACCCTAGATCCGAGTCCGATCGAATGCTCTCGTTCTCCACATACTACACTTACATCATACAATACATGATAAGAGAAAATTTAAATAACGAGAAACTCTACACAAAACATCGAACATTCTACCTAGCTATATTTTAGACCATATCAGACCGAACATGTTGCATACTGTCAAACGCTAGCAAATAGGATAGGGTTGCCAGCCACCCCCGAGCATCTTGACAGATGAGCTTAGTTTCACGTACCCATCTACAAATTGTAGATGGCTCTACCGTGCATAAACAAAAGGGCCATCCATTCTTGATACTACCTCTTTTTAACTTTGGAATACGTGTTTTCGTTTCATTTTGTGTGGATGTTCAAAACAGTGCAAGGACAAATTTTTAATAAGGCGGAATGTTTCTGTGGCTTTCTTACCATTCATTTGCTTTCAATTATATCAAATCTAAATCATCATTACTTGAGAATGGAATTGAGAGAAAGTCAAACAAACAGAGACAAAGAGAGAGAGAGAGAGAGAGAGAGAGAAAGAATGAAATGAAGAGAAGGGGTATAAAAAATAATTAAGAGAGATTATTTTTATTTACACGCTACACGTCTCGCAGCACCAAGCATAAAACTTGATGTTTTTTTAGCTTGTTTGTTTGTTTGTTAGGTTCAATTGCGTTACCTTTACGAAGCCGATAATTCATTGCTGTTTTTGATGAAGTTTAAACTTTAAACTTCCTGTTTCAAACACACAGGGATGAAAAAAAATCCTATCCATCATGCAAGAGAAACGAGAGATATTGTTATGCTGGCCTTCCATTGTGCTGAAGGTTACAGAGTGTCTCATATTGAAAAGTATAGATCATTGCACGATGGCGTCATCAATGTAGTTGTGACAGTTCAGGGAGATTGTTTACGTAGACTTAGAATATTTTCGGTAAGGTCGGTTTTAAAATTTGTGTTCTGAACTTATTACGATTGAAATAAAATAGCCGAAAAACAGACACCATGACTTATTTTGACATCATTAAATTTTCCTTTTGCTTTTTTTTCATTGAAATTTTCCTGAATTCAATTTTACAGAATTCGGCACATCTAGAGAAACAAATCTAGGATTTTTTTCAAAAGGGCGAATCTAACAATGAGAGGCTCTCTCCTCTCTCGCTTTCTTTCATTTATTACAGCGCTATTATAAAGCTTTTGAGGGATTCTTTAGTACAGATAGAAAATCAATAGTGCTGGCTACCATACTCTACAAAAAGTTATATGAAAAACGTAACGCTGAATGGAATATGCATGGAAGAGAAAGTAATCAAAGAGAGTCTCTCAACTGCAGATTCGCCCTAACGAAAAAAAAACCTAGAAATGTTCATTTTTATTATAAAGTAAAAATGTTTTTTTTTATTAAAAATAAAATATTAATTAAGTATGGAGGAATCTAAGTAAAGGCTAGTATGCAGCTCAAAAGTAATGAGAATTAGGATAGGACAAGTAATGGTCAAGAAATGCTTTTACTCTCCGAATTACTTACCTTGTATGCAGCTGAAAAGGAGGACAAACTTCGTAACGTTAGTTATGTCTGGCCAGGTAAACTTAATGGTGCTGTCACTTTTCCTTGCGGAATAATATTCCTTTGGATTATTCCGCAAGAGAAACTGGCGTTTCACCCATAATGACACAGTTATCAAAATTACTTCTTTAAAAATGGCAAAAATTACTTCAAGTCTTTACTTGTCAGCTGCATACTAGGCTTAAAGCTAAAATAAGGGTAAACATCGTAATATCCAAAACTGCAATTGATCATAACTTTCTGACTATTTTTAATCGGAATCGTCATTATTGTTTCAAATATTGGACATGGGCAAACTGTTTATTTAAAGATTAATAAGCAAAATATGAAAGTTTTCGTTTAAAAAAATATGGCGACCGCGTTGCTTCAGTGACTATCAATTTATTGAAATTTGGGTTAATAATAACGTCCTATATCGGGTGATCATAACTTCAATTTCAGTAAAAATTACAGTTTATTACCGTTTCAATTTACTGGGTATTGGGTACTTGGTATTGTAAAAATACCTATTTTTAGACCAAATAAAAATCTAATTTTAGGTATTTCAATCTAAGCGTGTAGGCTGCTATTTTATTCGCGGCTTGCTAGCTTCCGGATATTTTTCAAGTGCTAAAAATTTCAGAGTGTTTTTATTATTACGGTTTTTAAATTATTCAATATTTGGCTAATAGTCTAAGTCTCGAATGTGTCAATGGTCCAATATATTCTCTGTGAAAAGGGTAAAAATATTCACCATTTAACATTAAGGAAAAGCAACAACATATCGTCAGCATTATATTCATCAAGTACGAATATGGGCTCCACAGCTTTGAAAATAACAGTCGATGTACGAAATACGTTCAACTCATAATTTGTTCTTGGTTTCATTTGATTTGACAGAACCAGTGAACCAAAATTATCGGGGTACATTGATTTTACTCTGGAGCTGTCAAGTTGTTACCGGGTTGGTTGCCAGGCCCCTGGTTTAACGTAGTCTACGTCAACCGGTCGTGTGTTATACACAACCCCACTGGTTTTTTTTTGTTCGTATGGATTTTGTACTGAGATATGCCAATAAAAATCATCGAGGAAACCGTTCGTTCTTGTAATTTTGTACAAAAAATATGATAATTATGTGTCTATTTATTCCAATATATTTGATATTTCATACGGTACATTTAACCCATTGGAATATGTTATTACCAAACATTAGGTAAATTTCATTCATTGGAACTTGAAATGTTTTTACCCAAAATTGAGTTTCCGCCGTCAACCCAATTTTAGCTTGATGTACAAATCTTGCGAGATGGGTGAAAAAAACTTAATTTTGGGTACTTATTTCTTAGCGTGTAGAGCTGGAACTCTCTCACGCTTATAGAAAATTGTTCATTTCATTAAATATTATGGTTTCAGTTGAAAACCGAATTTATCGACTAGCGACAACCGATTTTACTCTCGTTCTGTACGTTATACCTGAGGTCGGAAGTAGTGCGCTGTATGGCGCATCAAATGCGCTGTACAGCGCACTACTTCCGACATTATGTATAACGTACAGAATGAAGTAAAATCGATTGTCGCTAGTCGACTAAATTCGATTTTCAACTGAAACCATAATATCACAGCCTACTGCGACAGTTAATTTCGGCAGAGGGTCTTCGCCTTTGTATGAGAGGGTCATACAACTGTTTATTGTAGGAAAGTATATAATTTTCTGCACAAAACTTTTACTTTTTACTTTGCTTATGAAGTCGAATAAAGCTCATATGGGGAAATAATAGCAAATATTTAAAGGCATCACCTTCAATCTGACGATTTTGAGCTATTTGTTTGCAGTTCCTTGAAGCTAGATGCATAATGAAAATTAGCTGTAAAGCTTAGCTACATAGAAAATTATGAATTTTAAAGGACGCATGAAATTTGCCCACGTTCAAAAGCAGGTTAAAGCAAACATAAACAACGAAATTGTTTGCAATCATTCATACATCAAACATGATTTGGGTGACGTCTAGCTTAAATTGAGATGAAATATCCTACGATTTTTCGCCAATTGTGTGCATTAGATAACGTAGCAGATTACGCATTTCTTTCTTACTGAGTAGACAAGGCTTATGTTGCCACCCCGCCGATCACAGGTATCTTTGTTTATCTCCTATCTTGTCTGCAAAGTTGCACTTTCATCTCCGGCAGTTCCGGGGAGGTGACCTTGAAAAACTCTCTGCTTTTGGCAAAAATCTCTTATCAATGTAGCAAGAGGCACTTAGGGTCTGTTCACAAACAGCGTAAAGTGTGAATGTGAAGCTGGTGGCAACCGACTGCAACTATTATGCATAACGTAATGCCTCAACACCACTCATGCAGGTTAATTTATGCGCCTATAAACATTTTTTTTTGCCAAGAACAAATTACTTCTATAAAAGCCCTGTCAAAGCTCAACTCATATCAAAATACCCGTGAAAATGGCATTTCAAGTGTTAGTTTTCGCTGCGTTGATTTCGCTCTCAGTAGCTCAACTGGAAGTGCCCGGAAGGCTTGTGAATCAGCCAACATCCCGAGCAGCCGTTCCTTTCGCACTGACCACAGTATGTGACGGTGTCAATGTTTATTCCACGTGCAGCACGTGCAGTAAGGTGTTGGTTTGCTTGGGCGCGGCTAAGGACGAAAAGGACTGCTCCGTGACATCGCCGACAACTCCCTTCTGTGGAAACGGAATCTGCTCGGCAACGCCCAACACTGCGGACGGATGTTTTCCACCTTCGCTGACCTGCACCGGCGTTGGATTTTACCCAGATGCCACAAATTGCCAAGTCTACCACTATTGCGAAGCAGTCGATCAGAAATCCTCCGTGTACGAATGTCCCCCGAACTACGTCTACAATGCCGCAACCAACCTGTGCAAGCAGAAGTATTACGCCACGGACTGCGTTACAGTGAAATGCGACAAGACGAAAGTATTCTCCAGCTATGGAACCAGCACCCAGTACTTTGCGTACTGTCAGTACACAGGGGACGTGGTGTCGAGCATCAGTATGATGAAGTGTGCACCCTATTCCTCGTTTGACGGCAACATTTGCGTTTTCACCTGCCCAAAGGCGGGCAACTTCCAACACTCGGACAAAACCAAATACTATCAGTGCTACCTCTCGGGTGCGAAATTTGTCTACCAGGTGCAGAGTTGTACCACCGGTAAGGTCTTTGACCAGGCACTCCAGGTTTGCGTGACGCCAGCAGTGAAAGCATAAAGAACTTGATTATTTACAGCAATGTTGTTGAGCATAATAAAATTCGGTTCCAATACTGGGGCAGAAAAACTACTGCGTTTTTGGTTTGATATCCGATGGATACATTTTCGTGTAGTATATTCATTGACGGTCGATTTCGCTTTATGAATCCCTGTGACACAGTATTCCACAGCAGTAGAATATAGGAGGAAGAGCAATATTTTAAAATTTTCAATTCTAGTTTGTGGTCTACTCGTGCAGAACAATCTATGTCAATCGGGGATAAATTGAAAAAAGAAATCTATTAGGAAATTAGAATCAAATGTCAAGAACTACATTGCCCACATCTGGACACGATCTGGGTCACTGATGTATTTTGGTGTTTCTCTTCAGCTCAAAACCTAGAATCTACAATTGTATCTGTAGATAATTGAACAACACAAAGTTGCGTTATGCATTCAACCACGTTTATTGAATCTTCTGAAAAGTCAAAAGATAGTATGTGATAATCTGGGATAATATTGGTCATTCTATTTTTGCCTTGCAGCTAAAAAAGATACAGTTACAATTGGTTCAGCCAAGTCCAACCAAGAACCTATCAAGGATCATCAGTTTTGTTCGACATGTTCAATCATAACTTCTCTACTTCAAGCTGCATTCTTGAAGTTTATAACTAACCACCAATTTGAGTGATTCATATCCATAATGTGCCAAAAAATATTCTTTAAGGATTGACTATCTAATAATGTCGGTTGACCTAAAAGAAGATCCACTGAACATGGTTGAATACATATTCTATATTTGTATAGCCTAAAATGCTCCAGTTAATATTTCAGCTCGTAATTTTTGAGCTCCAGAACTGTATGGCTGATAAAGAACATCCCAGATCATCTCATAATGTTTCCTGACCATCCAGAAGACTCAATGAACATGTTTGAAAACGTATCATAACTATGTGTAGCCGAAAAAGGTACAGTAACAATTATATATCCTATGTTCAGTACTCCAGGACAGGTTGGATGACTTAGAATATCCCAGATTATCTCATAATGTTGGTTGCTCGTTCATAAGATCCAATGAACATAGTTGAACACATATCGTACATGTGCACATATGAAAAAGCTACAGTTTCAATGGTAGATCCTAATCTATGAACTAATGAACAGCCTGGTATGCCCCAGAACATACCAGATTTCATCATAATGTTGGTGAACCTTCCGAAGATCCATTGATTATGGTTGCCCAAGTAACAACAGAAACATCTTCTGTGACAAGTATTTAAGAACTTTGTTGCAAAGAAGTCGTGTCTAGTCTTGAAAAAGTTTTGAGTATGTTTTTCTGCACATACTTGGTTCAACCGTGGTACCAGAACAGCGAACACATTTTTGTTCAATGTCTGTTCGATCAACTTGAATTTTACTTCTTGAAAACATTGGTGACTGTTTGTCATGTTACCACTACGAACTATCTTTACTCATTTTTGGGTAGCCATACTTTTAACTGATTTGAGTCAAACGTACTTAATTGTGTGTTGTTTGGAAATAGCGTGTATGCTAGTTGTTTGTAAATATGTTGATAGGATGCATTCAACATGAATTTTAGACATATTTTTAACATCCTCATGCAATAGAGAAATTATTCAGAATTGATTGTGGATCCAAATACAGTGACGGCTGAAAATATGTTTAAACCGTTTATTTGAAAAACATTAATATGAGTGTTACTTGGGTGAATACATATCGTAAATTTGAATAGCCGTGAAACTACAGTTACAACTGTTGATCCCAAGATCTGAGCTCCAGGACTGTTTGGATCACCTAGAACATCCCAGATTATCTCATTATGTCTGTTGACCTTCCAGAAGACTCAATTAAAATGGTTGAACACATATCGTACATAGCTGCAAAAGCAACCGTTACAGTGGTGGATCCTAAGTTCTGAACTCCAGGACAGCTTGATTGACCTAGAACATCCCAAATTATCTCATAGTATCGGTTGACCTTTCAAAAGATGCAATCAACTTTATTGATTACATATCGCTAATTTGGATTGTCAAAAAGCTTCAGTTGCAACTGTACATCCTAAGTTAAGAACTCAAGAACAGTTTGGATTACCTAGAACATCCTAGTTTATCTCAAAATGTCTGTTTACCATCCAAAAGAATCAGTTAACAAGGTTGAATGCATATCGTAACTTTGTATTGCCGAAAAAACTATAGTTACAACTGTAGATTCTAAGTTCTGTACTCCAGGAAAGTTTGGACAACCTAGAACATCCCAGATTATCTCATTATGTATATCTGTTGATCTTCTATAAGACTAAATAAACATGGTAGAATAGATATCGAAACTTTGTGTAATCGGATCTACTATAGTTACAACAGTAGATCCTCTGTACTGAACATCTTTATGTTCAGAATGTTCTGGGTTGAAAACCAGACGATAAACGCACATATCTCTTATTTTGCCCTGATAAAATTGTCAATTTGCAACAAATTTGCATAAGATAGTGTTCGCTTATGTTCTGTGTGTGATTTCATACAGGCATTTTTGGAAGTCTATCCACAAAAAAATGTATAATTATTCAGATCAGTAATTTGTTCGACAGCAACAACTGATTGTCGCTATTTTTCATGTTGCTGATAAAGCATTGTTGCTATCGGTAGTATGTTGCAATAATGACAAAACGTTATTTTATCGCTGTTACAGGAAAACAAGATCGTTGCAACATGTGTGCGAATCACAACATTTTCTTACAGCAACTTGTCTCTTTCCCATCATCGATGCAACATTTTGTTGTTTTCTTCGTGTTTTGTTGCAATAAATTCAAGCTACAACATATCATTGTTGCATAGTGAGAGAATAAAGGGTGTATCACTCGTCAGGTTATCTTATGTTTTAGGTACACAAAGAGAATATTTGACACACTGATTAGGATTTTTTCGAAAAATAGGCAAAACATGAATTCATGAAATCATTTAATATATATGTGATGTCTCAACGCCACCAAATTTATGAACACGCTGCATACATTACTTCAGAACTGATCGCAGTAATCTCTGACTTTTGGCGGACGTGTTTTCAAGTCGCTGTCATTTTTCCTGTAATTCTGCTTGTTTTTGACAAACTTCATAAGTCATAGAAAATGTTCATTGATTGGATGTGAGTTGAACCTACGGCCCCTGGCTGCCACTAAGGATGCTGCGTTGGAACCGAATTGCATTGGAAGCTGATGGTGTTGTTCCACCTGAGGAGACCGAACAGGGTGGCGTCCATCTGGAGTCAAAAGATATTTCTCAGTAGGCGATACTCCCTGCGTCCTCCAGAGTATTTCTGCGGCTGTGACATACATTCCGGCTGAGCTCTTTCCATTATGTCATCCTGTTGATTAAGTTCATTTTGTAGCCACTAAAGGGATACCCGAGCAGGAGGCAACAACTTTTTTTTTTTATAAATCATTTATTTGTACAGGGTCATTCGAATCAACTTTACAGAGTTATCATATTTACATTCATCAGTTATCTTAAATCTAATGTTAGGAGGATAGAACCAATTTTTCGCGGCCGTCTCGAGGTTAATAGGATTAACAATTTAATGGATGAGCTGGGTGGAAATTTGAAGTAGGTTTTACACCGTGTTCAATATATTCTCATACAAAATAAAACTCTATTTATTTCAAATCGATAATACAGATTATATTGATAACTTTACCAATTATATTGCAATACTAGATGAACCCGGTGCGAGCGCTGCTACGCTTGAAACTAAATGAAGGAAAGGGGTTCAAACTTCTATCAAAACATGCTTCTTACCCGAGAAATACACGTTTTGTGTTTAAGTATCCTGGATAATTCTCATTTTTGGTAGAAATTTGTGTTTCATTTGTATGGGAGCCCTCCGTTCTCAAACCATACAATGATTGCCTTCAAAACCCCCCACATGCCAAATTTGGTTCCATTTGCTTGATTAGTTCTCGAACCATCACACGGGGCTCTTCGATTACCATAAAAATTTGAATTTCATTTGTTTGAACCTTTCAAAAAGGGGAGGGGTCTTGAACCACCATAGAAACATTCTTGCCTTCCAAATTTGATTCGATTTGCTTGATCAGTTCTCGAGTTATGAAGAGTTATGAAGTTATGAATTTGTGTCTCATATGTATCAGAGCTCCCCTTCCTGAGAGAGTAGGGATCTCAAACAATCATAAGAAACTTCCCCAGCCCCAAAAACTCCTTCATATCAATTTTCACGCTGGTCGGTTCAGAAATTTCCGAGTCTATAAGGGTCTGACAGGCAGACAGACAGACAGAAATTCATTTTTATGCATATAGAAATCTACCCTCCAAAAACCTTCACATGCCAAATTTGGTTCCATTTGCTTGATTTGTTCTCGAGTTATGCTGAAATTCGTGTTTTATTTGTTTAAGAGACCCCTCTTTCAGTGAGCGGAGGAGTTTCAAACCACAATAGAAACATTTATTGCCTTCAAAAACATCAACATGCCAAATTTGGTTCCATTTACTTAATAAGTTCTCGAGTAATTCAGAAATTTGTGTTTCATCTGTATATGAGCCCTGCTTTCAGAGAAAGGAGGGGCTCGAGTCAACTTCGAAATATTTCTTGCCTTCAAAAACATCAACATGCCAAATTTGGTTCCATTAACCTGATAAGTTCTCGAGTTATTCTGAAATGTGTGTTTCATTCGTATGGAAACCTCCCTCCCGCCCCCTTCCAGATGGCGGAGGAGTGTCAAACTTCCATAGAAACATTTATCTCCTCCAAAAACCTCCACATGCCAAATTGGGTTCCATATGCTTGATTAGTTCTCGAGTTATGCACAAATTTGTGTTTCATTTGTATGAGAGCCCCCCTCTTACAGAGGGCGAACGGGTCTCGATTTACCTTAGAAACATTTCTTGCCTTCAAAAACTTCTACCTGTCAAATTTGGCTCCATTTACTTGATTAGCTCTCGAGTTATGCAGAAGCTTTTATTTCATTTGTATGGGAGCACCGCCCACCAACCTAACAGAGAGAGAGAGAAGAGGGGTCTCGAACAATCGTAGAAACATTTATTGCCTTTAAAATCCCCGCATGCCAAATTTGGTTCCATTTGCTTTATTAGATCTCGAGTTATGAAGAAATTACAGTTTCATTTGTATGACAGCACCCCTTCTAGGAGAGGGGAGGGGTCTCAAACCACCATAAAAACATTTTTCTCCTCTAAAAAACCCCACATGCTAAATTTGGTTCCATCCGCTTGATTAGTTCTTGAGATATGCAGAAACTTCTGTTTCATTTGTACGAGAGCCTCCCTTTCTAGAGATGGGAGGGGTCTCTGACTACCATAGAAATATTGCTTGCCTCCAAAAACTTCCGCATGCTAAATTTGGGTTCTTTTGCTTGATCAGTTCTCGAGTTATGCAGAAATTTGTGCTTCACTTGTATGGGAGCCCCCCTTTCCAGAGCTTAAAACCATCATGAGAACCTTCCGGTGTCCAAGACGAATCCAACAAAGCAAAAATCTTGCCAAACGATCCTTCCGCTCGCGAGTTAAATCGTGACAAAGGAAACCCCAACTCATTTTTATTTATATAGATAATACTGATCAACTACAGCATATGTTTTGGAATAACACCGCCTTTAACCTTCTTGACCAGCTCCAGACGTTTTTCGAAAACGTCACAGGCGGCGCGCACGACTTCCATCGGCATTTCGTCCCATATTCGTTTGATTACGGTTTTGGATTGGTTTATATTAGACGCCCTGTGGTCATTTACCTTTGCCAGCACGTATGACCATACGAAATAATCCAAGGGATTCAGAACTGGTGAACTGAGAGGCCATTCATTCTTGTCCACCAAGTTGGTCAAATTTTCTCGGCACCAGCCCTGAACGAGATTTTCAGCTTGCGATGGCGCTCCGTCCTGCTGAAAGACATAGTGATCATCTCCAAACACCTCTTGTACATATGGCTTGCACACTACGGCCATAATTAGTTGTAGTAACTTGATTATGACTTAGCAAGACATATTTATGTTATCTAAACTGAATGGCAACAAGTGTGCTACTAGGGATACGGCACTCACTTTAACGCCTTTTTCGATGTAAACCAGTGGTAATTTGCCTCGCTTGCAACTGCTTGGGAACTGACGCAGCACTTTGGAATCGTGGAATATTCCTATCACTCTCTGGAACAGTGCTCACAATTTGTCGTTCTGGACATTGTGGGATTGTTGCAAGACGAATAACTTTTCGTCGGAAAAGGATAAATTCTTCCCCACCGTGCCGCGACAAAAGCAGAATAGCTCTTTCGAGTCGTTTCTGCTTGGAAGGTTCCGAAACTCCGTGAACCTTGCGTGTCTTGAAAGCTTGGAATCCGAGGTCATTTTGCAGTATATTGTGCATTGACGATCTCGAAACATTCAGATTTTCGTCTAATCCGTTCCCTGGCCATTTAAACAGTTCGTGCAGTCCGCACCGTACGAGTACGACCGGATCTCTTCCGGTCATCCAACGAGCAGGTGTCACGGCACCTTCGGATGGTTCGGTACACAAAATCCCGCTTTACTCCGAGGTTTTTCAAATTTCTGAAAATAGCGCCCGGGCGCTCACCTTTTAAAAACTTGTTTATCATCACAGCACCAAACTCATTCATCGCTTGTAAAAGATAAACACCGAATGAAAACAATCGGACATAACCTAAAAGCGTTTGTATGAACATTGTGCAAAACTACACCAACACATACGTGAAGCATGATGTTGTAGTTGTACGACACCAATGCAAGGAAAAAATGTACGAGAAAATATTGGACACGGAGTAAATCAGTTATCATCCGTTTTGACGACTGAAAAAAATGTTAACAGTTTTGATCAATGCAAAATTGTTCTTGACAACAAAACACTGAGTGATGCCATTTTTCATCTGGTTCTTCTGAAAATCATGTGATCGATTCGCATTATCAGTATTCAGTACTGGTTACAAATGTTTTGTGCAATACTGTATAACGCAGGATAACGCAGGAACGCAGAAATATTTTTTTCAATGGACCTCGACCCAACAAGCTGATTGTCAGGAAGAACATGGATAACACTAGTATCAAGAGCAATATTTCAATAGGATCACTGTTTCCATTTATCAGCAGAAACGGCCCCTTAACCCTGAAGATAGAGATCGTTGTCTAATCACAAATAACTCATGTGTTTGAAGTATATGGCTTGCCAATCTAGAAGAGCTGTGCCAAGTGTCATCATCTTAAACAAATTAAGCAAATTAAAAACATTTGATTGTTAATTTTGAACAAGTCATACAAGCCGTGTTTGCACCATACCCCCCTCAGAAATGATAAAAATGATATCTGTTGTTGCGTTTGCTTGATTCTGAGAAATCCACTTATCTGCAAAGAGGTAGGTCATCCTTTGGTTTATCTCGCAAATTATGGTAGTCAAACAGTCCCGATAATTTCGCACATATTATTCAATGTTTAGCTCAAATTTGCATTTTATGGTTGTACGATAAGTACCTGGTAATATCATGATTAATTAAACCTACACTCAGGGAATAAGACTCCTTCATAACCTAAGTGATATTGATTCGGTGTATAATATACACTGAAATACAATCTTCTAAATGTCAAGGGCCAGAAGAAAGAAGAAGAAAAAGTTTCCTATTTTTTTTTTAAATAAGATAAATTAACAACGGAACTGTAATACAGGGTGACCCTGAACAATGGGGTGACTGGACTGCCTGTTAACCAGAGGAATGCTCAAGAGCATGTTGGGGATGTACATCATTGGAGCTGTTTGATAATTCTCAAAGCAAACCTTGTATCTAAATAACATTGTCAAATGCCTATTTTTGAGAGTAATTTTGGTACCGTGAAACGGGGTAACATTGATTACCTTTTCAACATTTCATTAAGATTTCGACAATAAAGGCCTGCTTTGAATGTTTCATATTTTTTATTCAAGATGACCCTTAGTCTAGATCAATTTGCAGGAGTTTTTCAATTTGTTGAGGGTTTTGTTTATTCATAGGAAAAGTTTGAAATAGCAAAATTTAGGTATTATATAGAGGGTAACATTGATAACCACTTCAAATATGTTTCCTATGTGGTTTTTAACAATAGTTTTGGATAAATTAGAGTTTCCTGTTTTTGAATGCCATGCTCAAACTCTCATATGAAATGCACTAGCAAAAGTACAACTTGCTGGCCCACCAATATCTACCGACCATCCAATCGCTGTCCTCTCGGTCCCAAAGATTATCAACTTCAGGAAGGGTGAAACCATCAACCCAAACAGCCAAAGCAGGCTGCGCACCATAATAACAACAACACTGCTAAAGTGCCAGCAACGGAATAAGGTCTGTATCCGCAATAATCCGTACACCTCAAAACATGAATAAAACATAAACTTCGCATTATATTTCCATCGTAGTTGTTTATTTCAGATTCATGGGATGTGTTTTAACAATTCGTGAGAACAAAACATAGTTATTCGGTATTTGCATAAAATTTTCGTACTTTGCGCTTAACTCCGTCCATTAGGGTTTGTACAGACTCTTCAGAAATCGTAGAAGCCGTCGTTGTCCAACTCTGCTGGAAGTGTTTGATGTTTTTGATTCCTTGTTTCTTTTCAGAAAGCTTCCGCTTCATCAGAGCCCAATATCTCTCGATTGGTCGTAGCTCTGGGTAATTTGGCGGGTTTGAGGTTTTTCGTACAATGTTCCCTTGATTTGCTTGGTACCACTCCATCACAGTCTTAGCATAGTGGCATGATGCCAAATCGGGCCAGAACAAAGGTTTTTCTTTGTGACTTATGATGAACGGTAGCAATCGCTTCTGCAGACACTCTTTCTGATAGATCTCCTTGTTGATTGTGCCTGTAGTGACGAAAGATTTACTCTTTTTGCCACACGTGTACAAATTGCTTGCCACAAAAGTTATTTTTTGGGAAATTTTGATGCCTTCTTCGTTCTGAAATGCTTAGCCGGAAGCTGCTTGAAATCCTGGGCTTCAAATGGTGAGTTGAAAACCTCTAAGAAGGGTGTGACCGACCTACGGTCCCCACAAGTTCCTACCTCACGCCTCCTCGAGTCATATGATCACAAAAGACTGCCAGCTGAAACATGGAGACGCTGGTTGGCGTAGCCTGGGCAATGTTGTCAAACTGATAATAGCAAAGTGAGGGGGTGCGACCGATGAATCATAGCATAATTTTCTTTCAGGTCTACCAGGTCATCAGGTATTATAAAATAATTTAAAATTTAAAACTCATTTTCTCATAACCATTATCATTCTTCTTTATCATCATCATTATCATTTTGATCATTACTGGTATTTTTGGGATTTATATTTTAACATTTTTTTTTAATACTTTACCTAATAGGTTGTATATACTTTTAATTATTATGTCTCATATGTCCAATTATCATTATGATTTAGAAGTATCTAGTGCCTTGAATAAAAGAAGCTGCAACGGAACCTATATATGGTAGGCTTTTGCACTGCTGTATTTTTCAATTCCGGTTTGTAAATGGACCTTTTTCCAAATCTGAGCTGATCTGATTCGTGCAGCTCTATTTCTCAGTACTGTATCATAACTCACAATATCATTATATTCGATGATATTGTTTTATTGATTTTACTTCATAGATGATTTAAAAATTGTTTGTGGTATTATTATGTCCATTTGTCTTCAACTCCGTATCAATAAAATCTTCTCTGTTTTCCTTACACAGGAGCAATAATTATTAGGCCAGCAAAAATAAAAGCGGATTGCTTTTATAAAATCAACATCAAGCAGCAAATAGTGACACTGGCAACAGTAAATTAAAATGTATAAATGTTAGTTTTGTAAAATTTAACAAACTTTTTTAGGATATCTCAAATCAAGATTTTGCGAAATTTCTGCTATCGCTAAAAACGAACGAAAACGTGCTTAAGCGCGAAACCACAGAACTCTACACTTTAATACTTGACAACATTTCTTATGATTCAGGATCCACCGAATGGAGATCATAAATAATAGATACGAGTGATTGCAGTATTTTTCATTTACATTTATATACACTATTTTACAAATATTTCATGGGAATTGGAGAGACCATCAGGGCACCCGATTGAAGCACTCGGCAGCAGTTGGGAAGAAATATTCAATCTTTTGCCACATTTTTCCAAGAAATGCATACCACCTGTTCCGAAAATGACCGGGACCAGGACTGCTTCGAATTTATCCCGGATTTTTTTTTGCGATGTAGGGGTCAATAAAGGCAACCATGTAGACGCTCTTTACTCGGACTTTAGCAAAGCATTTGATCTCATTGATATTCCAATGCTTCTCTTCAAATTGCAGAAAATTGGCATAGAGCATGGACTTCTGAAATGGTTTGAATCATATCTTACAAACCGCCTGCAATTAATAAAATTCAATGGAACAAAATCCCATCCAATTCAAGTCACTTCAGGGCTTCCACAAGGCTCCCATCTTGGTCCTCTCTTATTCATATTTTACGCATACGACATTTCTTTCATTCTAAAAACAACAAAAGTGAAACTATTTCTAGAAACAAGAAACCAGGAGGATATTAATTCCATACATAATGTGTAACTTACTTCATCAAAATATCAAAAAATGTAATTTAATATCATTCAGCAGAAAACAAAGTACTCCAAATATATCAATCTCATTAGAAAATCAAGATGTTAGAAAATGTGAAAGACCAAGGAACTTAGGTGCTATCTTGGATTCTTAAATAAATTTAAATGATCATTATAATACATTTATTCATAGAGCAAACAATATGTTTTGTTTTATAAAACGCTTTGGATTTAATTTTGATGATCCCTTCACAATGAAAACACTATATATAGTTTATTTTAGGTCCATTCGGCAATACTGTAGCATTGTCTGTATAGGTCAATGTCAATGTTTCTATGTATATGTCAATAATCTTGTCATTGCGGTGCAACAAATAATTATATAAATGAATAAACATGAATAAATAATTAAATAATTTAAAAATTATACAAATACATAAATCTGTAAATTAATAATGAATAAATAGAGAAATAAATAATTCAATCTAACTATATAAATAAAAATGAGTTGGGGTTTCCTTTGTCACGATTTAACTCGCGAGCGGAAGGACCGTTTGGCAAGATTTTTGCTTTGTTGGATTCGTCTTGGACACCGGAAGGTTCTTATGATGGTTTGGAACCCCTCCCTTCTCTGGAAAGGGGGGCTCTCGTACAAATGAAACAGAAGTTTCTGCATATCTCAAGCACTAATCAAGCAAATGGAACCAAATTTGGCATGTGGGGTTTTCTCGAGAAGAGACCCCTTCCCTCTCCTAGAGAGGGTGCTGTCATACAAATAAAACTGTAATTTCTTCATAACTCTAGATCTAATAAAGCAAATGGAACCAAATTCGGGATGCGGGGGTTTTAAAGGCAATAAATGTTTCTACGATAGTTCGAGACCCCTCCCCTCTCTCTGTTAGGTTGGGGGACGGTGCTCCCATACAAATGAAACAAAAGCTTCTACATAACTCGAGAGCTAATCAAGTAAATGGAGCCGAATTTTGCAAGTAGAGGTTTTTGAAGGCAAGAAATGTTTCTAAGGTAAATCGAGACCCTTTCGCCCTCTGTAAGAGGGGGGCTCACATACAAATAAAACACAAATTTGTGCATAACTCGAGAACTAATCAAGCATATGGAACCCAATTTGACCTGTGGAGGTTTTTGAAGGAGATAAATGTTTGTATGGAAGTTTGAGACTCCTCCGCCATCTGGAAGGGGCGGGAGGGGGGTTTCCATACAAATGAAACACAAATTTCAGAATAACTCGAGAGCTTATCAGATTAATGGAACCATATTTGGCATGTGGAGGTTTTCGAAGGCAAGAAATATTTCGATGTTGACTCGAGCCCCTCCCTTCTCTGAAAGGAGGGCTCATATATAGATAAAACACAAATTTCTGAATAACTCGAGAACTTGGACTCGAGTTAATGGAACCAAATTTGGCATGTGGAGGTTTTTGGAGGCAAGAATTGTTCCTTTTGTGGATTGAAGCTCCTCCGCTCACTGAAAGAGGGGTCTCTTAAACAAATAAAACACGAATTTCAGCATAACTCGAGAAAAAATGGAACCAAATTTTGCATGTGGAGATTTTTGGAGGGTAGATTTCTATATACATAAAAATGAATTTCTGTTTGTCTGTCTGCCTGTCAGACCCTTATAGACTCGGAAACTTCTGAAACGACCAACGTGAAAATTTATTTGAAGGGGTTTTTGGGGCTGGGGAAGGTTCTTATAATTGTTTGAGACCCCTACTATCTCAGGAAGGGGGGCTCTGATACATATGAGACACAAACTTCTTCATAACTCGAGAAGTAATCAAGCAAACCGAATCAAATTTGGCATGTGGGAGGTTTTGAAGGCAATCATTGTATGGTGGTTTGAGAAACTACCCCTTCTGGAAGGGAGGGCTCCCATACAAATGAAACACAAATTTCTACCAAAACTGAGAATTATCCAGGATACTTAAACACAAAATGTGTATTTCTCCGGTAAGAGGCATGCTTTGATAGAAGTTTGAACCCCTGCTTATTCAAGAAAAAAAAAACTCCATCCGAAAAAAAACCGTGAAAGGGCCAGTTACATTCAATTTTCCTTAATTTAGTTGCAAGCGTAGCAGCGCACGCACCGGGTTCAGCTAGTAAATAAATAAATGGATTATCAATTTAATAATCAGAAAATTAATAAATATATGAAAAGCTAAATAAAAAAATTAAATCAATAAATTAATAAATAAATATATCAATGAATGAATAAATAAAAAAATATTTGAAAAGATGTTAACATGAATATAAAAAATACGTATTTAAAAAAATCAATATAGAAAAAAAATTCAACTAAATAAATAAAACAAAATTATTAATTCATGTTTGTAAATCAACATTTGAATAAATCAATAAATGCCAGGTAAAACTCAATATAAAATTAAACAAATAAATTTATGGATATATAAATAATAAATATATTAATTAATTTATGGATAAGTATATATATAATAGAATGAGTCTTTTATACATTGTTATAAAAATGAATAAATAAATAAGTTAATTAATTAAGAAATGAATGAATAAATCAATGAATCAAAGGAAGAAATAAATAAATAAATCATAAAACATTTTATTTAAAAAAATTATATTCAAATAAATAAATAAATAAAAAAATTTATTAGATTCATTAATAAATAAACAGATAAATAAATGAATTTTTGAATATATATGAAAAAACATGTAAAAATGAATATAAAATATAACAAATAATATATTAATCACTCCAATATAAAAAAACATCAATCAAAAATATTAGTATATTAAAGAGTAAATATAAAAATAAAAAAAATAAAAAATAAATAAATAAATACACTTAAAACAAAAAAAAACTCACTATATGTATATATATATATGAAAATTTGAGTATATTATTTAATGACAAGTAAAACTTTATGTCAAATTATATAAATAAATTAATGAATGTATGAATTAACAAATGAATAAAAAAAAATATAGATCAATGAATAAAGAAATCCATAAATATTTAAAAAAAAACAAATGAATAAATAAATAAATAAGTAAATAAATAAATAAATTTATAAATTAAACAATAAAAAGATAAATAAATATTCAAATTAACAAATAAATTAATACGTATAATTATACATAAAACTTAATAAATAAATTAATAAATTAATAACTTAATAAATACATATATAAATAAATGAATATATCTATTAATTAATTTATACATGCATACATGAATAAATCAATATAAAAATTGATAAATATAATAATGAATAAATTTATCAATACATTCGAGGGTCCTCCCTTAGCTCAGTCGGTAAAGGCGTGGCTTCAAAGCAACACCATGCTGGAGGTGGCTGGGTTCGATTCCCGGTTTCGGCTAGGAATTTTTAGTTATTGAAACTTTTCTCGACTCCCCGCGCATAGGGTATGATTGTACTTGCCTTGCCACACAATAATAGTTATGCAAAAATAAGACCTGGCATCGAAAGGGGGGGAACCTATTCAAATGAAACGCAAATCCTTGCATAACTCGAGAACTAATAAGAGAAATGGAACCAAATTTCGCATATGGAAGTTCTTGAAGGAGGGAAATGTTTCTATGGTGATTTGAGACTCTTCTGTCATATGAGGAAGAAGGGGGGGGGGGGCACTCATACAAATGGAACCCAAATTTCTGCATAACTTGAGAACTAATAAAGCAAATGGAACCAAATTTGGAATGGAGGAGTTTTTTTAGGCATGAAATGTTTTTATGGTGGTTAAAGCCCCTCCTCCCTCTAAAAAGGGGGGCTTTCATACAAATGAAACAGAAATTTCAGCCAAACAAGCAAATGAAAAACTATTCTCTGCATAACTCAAGAACTAATCAAACAAATGGAACCAAATATGACATGTGGAGGTTTTGTATGCAAAAAATGTTTCTACGGTGGTTTGAGACCCCCCTCCTCTTTGAAAGAAGGGGCTCTTATACAAAGGAAACACGAATTTGAACCAAACATGAGAATTATCCCAACAGGTATGACTATTTTTAAGCAGGGATTTTTGGAGTTGAGAAAGGTTCTTATGATGGTTCGAGACTCCTCCCGCATCTGGAAGGAGTGCTCCCACACCAATGAAACACGAATTCCTGCATAACTCGAGCACTAATCAAACAAGAGGAACCAAATTTTGGATGTGGGGGTTTTCGGAACCACGAAATGTTTCTTTGGAGGTTTGAGATTGCTCCCCTGTCTGGAAGGGGTGGGCTCTCATGAAAATTAGACACAAATGTCAGCCAAACATGAGAATCATACCTACTATTATGAAAACTTCTATGTGGGGTTGTTGAAGCCGAGAAGGTTCTTATGATGGTTCGAAGCTCCTTCCCCGCCTGGAAGGGAGGACTTCCATACAAATAAAACAGAAATTTCTGCAAAGCTCGAGTTCTTGATTAATTTTTCATTCATTTAGTCGCATGCGTTGCAATGCTCGCACCGGGTTCAGCTAGTTGATGAATAAATTAATGAATATATTAATTAATAAATAAATAAATTAATTTATGAATAAAAAAATTATTAAATAAATAAATGAATACTTAAACAAATATTTTAATTATTATTTCAAGACAAAAAAATTAATCAATATTAAATAAATAAATAAATAAATGAATAGATAAATAAATATATATACAAAATACATTAAAAAAGCAACAATTAATGGACTTTTTAAACTAATTGAATCACGAACGAATGCTGTTTTTGTGCTTACCAATTTACTTTTTGTTAGCCTTCACCCGAAAAGCTCAGATCTGTTGCATAAACAAAAACAAATGTAGTCCAAATATCTATAAAAACATAAATTGCGTTGAATTAACCATCCCAGTTTCCTTCTCTTGTCTTTTGTCTTTTCAAACTGCAAGTAATGGTATTGGAACCATAATCCTTTGAAAGCTAGCACAAGTTGTTAATCTTGAATTTAAACTTTTCATAAATTCATAATATCAAATAGAAAATAAGAATGGTGGAAGTATACCTATCATTGTCCTATATGCTTTCAAAAACTGACTATGTAAGTGCCCGATTAGATAAGATGGTTAAAAGAAATGCGTTATTGATTGTTACTTGTAACTTGTAACTGAACAAATCCTAGGGCATATCCTGAGCATGAGCATGAGCTCATGCTACTCCGTGCTAGATTGTCAGATCAGCTGTATTTACACAAAGAACCAACAGATGATGTTTGGGACTAACATACATCCTCAATGTGTACAAACTGGTGACCCATTATGTAGCAAAACCGGCGCCGACCGTGTTCAAATGTTGGACATGTAGGAAATGGGGAAAAACGTGTTGATGTGATACTCACTTTGAAGGAAGCCTGCCCCTTTCGATGATTCGAAGATTTCCTCAGGCTCACAAATCAGCAACGGTTTGTCATCTGATAGCATGTCAATAATTTTGATAGATGCTGGTAGATGTTACCAGCTCATCAGTGCGTGCATCGACTTAAGCTTTCCACTAACTCAAGTTCTATGGTCATATATTTAGGTGAAGATAAAACACCTCCCTGGAAGCCAGTATTCAACACCAAAATAGGATTCTGAACTGAGGCTACAGAAGAGTAAATACCAACATTCCAGTACACTCAAGAAACTAACCATCACCATATTAAGTCATGCTATGTTGTTCTACTAAAATAGCCAGAACTTAAGGGTGAAGAAAATGTTCTTTAAAGATTACAAACTTGCCCTCACACGTCAATTAGCTCTGGGCCTCTAGATTTGAATGGAAAGTACTGTTTTGCTCATTTTAGAGGAACTCATAAAACATTCAATAAGATTTTTTTTTTAAATTCATACCCATAGCACAGAGAACAGACATCCATGCTCGAACATTTTTTCCCCAATTTACTGTGTAAACTTTTAATAGCAAACCGTTGGAAAAACAACGCCGCCTAGTCTAGGTTTCACCAAACTAAAATTGACAGCCTGTCAAATCTCAAGGTGGGAAAGTGGCGCCATCAACATACGATTCACCAAAACTAACGGAAACGAGCTGTAATTATAAAATGGCAGTTACAGAAATTTACACACGTTGGGCACTCCAGCGTGGATGTCTGTTCTCTGTGCCCATAGTTAATTTCTATTAGAAAAAAAAATTCGTTTAATTCCAACAGTTTTTTGGTTCTTTTTTAGGTTCCGCTTGACAATGGCCCAATATTCCCAAGTAGCACACAAAACATCTTTTAAATTCAACACATAGTTTTCATGTTTCATTTTAGAAAATTTACAGTAATGAAAAACATACAGGTTACAGCAAAGTCTATTTCACGTATTACGAGATACTAGATATTGCGTTGATGTTACTCAAATGTCTCGCTGAAATAATTCAAAACAAACATTGCAGTTAGTCGAGATCTATTTGTCTTTGTCAACTTGCTATTAGGTAAATTTTAACATGACGTTGCATACACGATACTTATGAGTATAATAGATCTAAGTATAATATTGAATTAGTGCGCAACATAGATGAATCATTGCAGAATAGTCTCAGCCAACTTGCAACGAACCTTATAATTAATTATGCTTTCGAGATGGAAATAGTAGTTTGAAACTATCATGACACATTGAGGAGACATAATATGCATGTATTATTAACATTTCACAAACTAAGATTCAACTCAAGAATGATTTATCTATCAATAGTTATGTTGAAATCAATTAGTTTTTAAATCTACCAAGCAACAAATGCAACATTTATTGTGAATAAAATAATATATATTGCATAACATACTCTAAACAGATCATCAAATTATTCAACCTTGCATTAGAGTTTATGTAAATGCACAGAAGATTCTCTACATGGCTTCAAAGTTGCCAAAGAAGATTACTAGACACTTTCATAATAATAAGAACTTGAGTTCATCTAGGTGGAGTCTCCTCGTTTTTTATTTGTATCAGCTATGTGATGCTTATAATGAAGTTATTTGGACCTTCAGTGCAACAAGACATAAAAGGTATACTCTTGTTCCAATTAAGGGTTCTGAAACTTAGGTTTCCAAAATGTATTTTGCTACGTAGTTTCAGCAAATATATAACACGAACATCAATCGTCATGCATGATATTGCAAGAATTTCAAAGGCCGTTGCGCTTTTGTATCATTTATCAAAAGATACGTTTTTAAGCCACCTGTGCGACGTAATGAGAACAGAACATAAAATCAGTAAATAATGTAACGTTTTTGAAACGTTCAATGCCACAAAACCATGACAGTGATGACGAATGAAATAAATCCGAATGAAATGTACACTACCGACCAAATGTGTTTTGATATTGCCTCAAATGGATGGCAAACGGTTGATCTCTAGAAGTTGATATTATTGTAGAGCCCTCACACCGAAAGTGGCTTCAATTGCTCATTATGCAATCTCTAGAAGATATTATTCTTATGGTAGTGACCAACATGATGCAACTGTTTTACAAGGATCTCGCAAAGAGCTTTTCTCGTTTTGGCTGCCCTTACTAATTCTTACAAATATATGAACTACCTTATGTCAACATTAACAAAAAAAAACGGTAGTGAGATTGCTAGTTGGGAGTAATGCAAATCAGCTATTATGTTTTTGAATTAATGCTATCAAAACAAAATACTTCTTTAATTAATGAATTTGGTTAGGATGTGTTTAAAATTTTGCAAGTAATATACCAGTGTATGTCCATTTGCAAATAGTAAAATTGTTTTCAGAACACTTGCAAACAGGCAAATATTTTATCAATATAAACAATAAGCTTACAATGCTAACAAAGAAAAAGGTACATCTACCTTATATTATTCACAAGTGCGTGAAGTATGTGAAGGGCAGTAAAATACAGAACTGACAGCCATCATCTCCGATTTGTCTCGCCTTTTTAAATTTTTGAAGGTACAAATCATAGAAATGACAAAGATTTCACAGGCCAAACTTTAACGACTTGTATGGTGAAGTGCAGCAAGAATTCTACGATTAATTTTAATGTATTTTATTTTAATCGTGTCGCTATTGATAATAAAAAATCATATAATACTTGGACAAATACGTTAACAAATATCACCACTTGAATCCTAGAGGGTTTGAGCTGTTTAGTGAAATACCTGTAACTAGAAATGAGAAGAAAGTCAAATTATTAGTACGAGACACTTAAGAAGTCTTCACATTGTAGACGAAATACGCGTATCTGTCAAGATAAGCAAAAGTAGTTGGAATGAAATGGACAATACTAATTTTTCTTCTCATTTCTATTTCTAATCACCACTTGGTTTGTGTGAGTTTGATTGATTTTTCAAAACGTAGATAAACAGTTCCTAGAAAACTAAATTATGGAAATTTACTGCACCACATTTTATTTAAATAAAAAATCGTATAATTTAATATTTTAATTATTTTATAGTTGAATTTGTTTGCACTTAAAATTTTTAGCACAAATACACAAATACAAATACATTATTGAAGAACAGTTCTTTTATGTAATTAAAATAGCCCTTTTTTACAGTTGAAATAATTTAGTTGTCTCTCGTCTAAAATTACGGTTAATGATATTCAAACAATTCGGGTTTCGAATGTACGAAAAACTTGATAACAACGCAATTTAATTTTAAAATTTTATTTCAATCTGTAAAGGGGGGGATATACCAGTTAAAACAAAGAAAAATAACTCATTTTTGTTAATTATTTTTCAAGGGAGAATTTTAACTCAAATTAATCGAATTTTTTTTACAATTATAAGTGCATCCAATTTTTTTTTTCAACAAAATGGTGGCCGTTGGAGTGCGTTGAAAAAGTCGTTGTATTTTGCTTGTGCCGGCTCTCCTGGTCGCAGTTTTGATCTGAAATCTGCTAACCCAAAAATTGAATTAACTACATTAACAGTTTGTAGATGAACTGAGTAAAAAAATTAAAAAGGAAATTTGAACGTTTGGCGTTACTTTTTTGAAAAAATCCACATTTTTTCCGACGTTTTATCACATTTTTCCAGTTTTAATTAAAAAATATTACAATAACTTTTAATTCATATAGAAGGTAATACTATAATAAAGAAATCCTATAAGTTTCAGCTTAATCGAATAATAAGTTTTTGAATCATCACCTGTTTTGAGAAAAACACGTTGAAAATAGGTCTTCTCGGCCAAGCGTCTCTTAAACCTGCTGCGCGCGAAAAAGGCGTCTTCGAAAAACGATGAAAAAAAACACTTGGAGTTCGAATTTCGAAAAAAAACTTTCAGGAGCGTATTCTACGGAAAATTTGCTAACTTTTTATTTAAAAAAAATGAATTTTTTGGTCATTCTAACTTCCCCCCTTAACGGAATTCACACTCGAATGCTTTTGCCTTTTTTTTCAAGCAATAAAAAAACATGGCATTACTTCAGAATAATTCTAATAGTTTGTTTCAATAGATGGAACCCTTTTTTTTTGAGCCGGATTGGGAATGGCTGTCTTACTGTTAATGCCAGACAAGCGTTCTGTTTTGAATAAGTTAAATAGATCCGAAAAAGCAGCTATAAGCTCAATAATTTTCAGTTTTAAACTATAAGTTTTAAGTAAACAAGGCATAAGTCATTAAAAAACACATACAAACTACTACTATCATTATTGTTCAGATATTTACAACTTCAAGATGTCTACTTGGAATAATATCTAAGAAGCACTTCCATGTCGAGAATGGATTCATAATTATTTTAGCCGGTAGTGTATTCGGTATATTTGTTGTAGCCATGTACCAAAATTTTTCAACATAAAATTAATATTTTAAATTTTACTCATGCATCTATAAATTGTACCTTATATAAGCCTGTAGGAATTTATTATTTTCCAAATGCATAAACACCTTTTTTTTCAAAAGTTAACATAATTCAACACAATTTTTTTCTTTTTCAAGCTCAGAAAAACGTATTATTTTCGAAGAATCATTCAGGGGCGTTTAAGTTTTTCGAAGTAGAACACAATATTGGACCATCCATCTATAAGCGTTTGAAAAATACTTTTACTGCTTCACAGTTTTGAGCTGATTTAACTTCTCTGTATTTTGATTATTTATGTTTGGTTGAAAAAAAAAATATCCTCGCAAAAATATGAACAACAGAAGACATGTTGATTATTTTGACTTCGGCAGAGTTATTGCATCGACGTTTTTTTATGTACGTAGTCAATGCAAGTAGAAAATAACATAAAATTGACACACCGGCATGTTTTGCATCACGTAATGTATCAAATACCTTTTTTGCAACACGATTTAACAGTATTTCTAAGTTTTAAAAAAATCTATTGCAACTCTATGTCAAGTTGCAAAGATGCTCCACCTCTTGCGCTTTTTCCGTTGCAATTGTGTGTGATTTTAAAGTACATGGCCAAACAAAACTAATCCTTATTTGTTTCAAAGGAGGTTTTTATGCTCTATTGAAACATATTGTGCTACTTGAGTTTCGATATTCAATGGCCTTTCATCCGTAATACCCGGATGCCCATGGCAGCCATAACAGCACGGACCAATTGTAGTGCTGCAAGATAGTTAGCAGACGTTTTTTTTTTTTCAATTACTGGTCAACGTAAACTTATTAGTTCACAGTTCAGATTTCACTGAAAATCACTCTGCAAGCCACAAAAACAGACACCTTCCAAAATTGATATATTTTTTAACGTTCGACGACGAGTTCAAATGCTTGTAAACGAAAATAAAACCTAGGGCATACCCTGCGGCAAAAGACCAACGGAAAGTCATTTACAGTGATTCTAATTTCTGCTCTCAGTGGTTAAACGGGAGAAACGATAACGATAAAACTCTTATCTCGCAAAATTTGGCATCATATTTTATCTGCCGCATTGCCCCTGAACTCGGTCATCCGAATTTTATCTCTTATATAAAAATGCAAATCAACGCAGCTAATTCATTCAGTCCGTAGCTCAGCACCAAAATGTTGGCACTTTTACTAGTAACATCCGTGTTGCTCCAGCTGTCCGTTCAGCAGGAATTGCCCGGAACTCTACAGAAGAGAGTCCCTGCTAAACGAACCGAATTTTCGGCAGCAAACGAAACATGCGACGGAACGCGATTTTTTTCAACCTGCGCCGGCTGTGACGCGGTCAGCGTTTGCCTGGGAAATACGATGGATTGGCGTCACTGCCCGTACGTGACACCGAACAAGCCTTACTGCAACAACGGCGAATGCTCTGCAACACCGAGCTTCAATGCCTACTGCCCTCCCAGTTTGTACTGCACCGGTTCCGGCTACTTCCCAGGTGAGTTTGTCTCTCATGACTACATTTCCGACGATCTATAATCATTTCCCCCAACAGACCCGAACACTTGCCAAATTTATCACTACTGTGACTCCAAGTACTCGATGTCACTCGTTTACAAGTGCCCTCAGAACTATGTTTTCAACCCGGAAACGTCCTTCTGCAAGCGGATGCAACAGGAAGGGGACTGCATGAAAATCCAGTGCAATCCGGATGAGATATTCTCCAGCTACGGCACCAGCAAGCGCTACTTCGGCTACTGTAAATTCGGCAGTGGCCCCTATTCATATGGAGTGGAAGTCCACCGCTGCCCCGAGGGAACGCAATTCGACGGAAAAACTTGCTCATTCCAGTGTCCCGGAGAGGGACGGTTCCCGGATTCTATGGACGCCCGAACCTACTACGAGTGCTACTACGTCGGTGAGCAGTTAACGGCCATCACCCAGGTTTGCCCGCCCGGAAGGGTGTTCAGTCCCAAATTGTTCGTTTGTGTAACGGAAACGATGCAGCCTACTTCTTCTACGACGCCAGGTAGGTGATTGGGGGGGGGGGGGGGGGTGATGAAAATTTCGAAATTTAAACTTCGCAGTGCTAAATTGATTTTGAGTCAGAGTTGGGAAGGCTCTTAAATGTTAGAAGCTGTCATGGCACAGAGAATTCGGTAGTAGGACTTAAAAAATATCTGTTTTTCACTAAAGTCATTGTTGTTTGGGAAATGGTTAAGCAGCTGTTTTTCAGGCAACACTGCAGTGTGCAATTTGACACAGCAACCATGGTTTTTGTACTCTTTTCCATTTGTCAAAAACTTCAATATTGAGTCTGATTTAAAAGACGCGTTGCTTTCAGGTTCGCGGTTTATTCAAAACTAATAACGTACAGTAGTAGAAGTTTTGAAGGTGAAAACTAAGGACTTCTGGCTACTTTGGTTGCTAGGTGCTTACTATCAAAGAATCAACTGACTGCTGTGATGGCTTTCCTCAACACGCCCTCTCTGTTGATTACTTCAGAAAGTGACTTATTAAATAGATCTGCTTACTGTTCTTGAGTTAGAATGAGTTAGACAAGTTGTATTCGCC
Source organism: Aedes japonicus (assembly GCA_034211315.2). NCBI lineage: Eukaryota > Metazoa > Arthropoda > Insecta > Diptera > Culicidae > Aedes > Aedes japonicus. The sequence goes on from JASCZW010009802.1 coordinate 31,662, forward strand.
CATCTGCAACAGCATCTCGAACAAACTGAAACTTCACGTTATATGTTTCAGTTTCTTGATTTCTTCTTCTTGGGCTATAGCAATCACTCCTTGGTTGTCTTCGCAAATAGGTACAGGAAACAGAGTTGTTGACGAATTCGCTTACACAGCTGCTCATTGTGATATACGACGCTTGCGTAGATGACAATGCTACTGTATTTTGCTTATTGGATGGTCATGCAACTCTACAGTAGTTGAATACTTGGAGCAAGAATCCTGACAAACATTTGCGATCCATTTCGTCACTGGCATAATCAGCATCCACAAATTCTATCTTATACACAAGTTTGGGATTGGTTGTCCCTTGTAGGTATCTCAAGACACGTTTAGCACACTTCCGGTGGTCAAGTCCTGCAGTATCTTGAAATCATGAGAGATAGTCAACGATAAAACAGTTTCAGGTCTGGTTCCCTTCATGATACCTTAATCCAATAAGTTCACGGTAGGGATGCTCTCATTTCTCTTCGGCTATTGAAAGCTCTGCAATCTTACTTCTGCTGGAGTTTTGAAAGCCTTGTAGTCGTCCATTTCAAAGCGCGTTTTTCCTTATCGGGTATCTTCATCACTACGACCAATTCTTATTTCGTTTTCGGTTGTAAACCTGGGTCAGGTCTGACTCGGACTCGCAATTACCGAACAAAAACGGATCTAGAATCGAATCAGAATGATGGTATTAGTACAAATCATAAACATAAACAAACATAACTCTTTTACTTTGACAGTTCATGTTCGTGTGTATTGGTGAATCCAGGTTGGACCTCGAAAAAAGTTGAGAGCGAACCTCATCGATGTTGGGTCGGATCGAGAGCGGATCCAAATCCGACCCGATCGAATAAAGAGAAACATTTTGACAGCAGTTAGGGCGGACCTAGGGCGAACCCAGTTCCGCTTTGGCAATAACCGAATACGACATTAGATCTATTGTGACTTATTCCCCTTTTTTGATTTAGATATTGTCAGCATGACGCATCACTATTGTCAGAAGTGATCGCCAATGTTCGACTTAAAGCGTTGGCCCAGGGCGGTATAACACACCGAATAAAGTGTACTACCGTACTGGAGTTTCTTCTTCAGACCTCAGAAGGTTCCCGTAGCCCTTCGGTGAAGAAATTTAAAACTTTTGTTGGAGTTTGCCGGGCAGTGGCCTATCAAGTGCCCGAGTCTTCTATATCCAAGTCACAAAATCGACCTGAAGCATCCTGAAGTTTTCCTTTCAGCTTCAAGTGATATCGGCTCAGACAGTGACCAGCTGTAAGGCCTGTACATAAGGTTAATTCGTGTTTGGAGAGATCAAGTAATTTGCGAGTCAATGAAATGTTTGGAGTGATGAACCACTTTAACTGCCTAGCTATGAAAGTTTATCTCCACTCCATCTCCAAGCATTCCCAGGCATTCATCTTCATTCGTCTGTGAAAGCTTCAAGGTTCTGGAACTTCTAGCTGCTATCAAGAGGTTATCCACGTAGACGATGATATATTCAATCTCGTGTCCTTGATTTCTCACGTAAAGACAGTAATCGTAACGTAGTCGTACCAATCCTTTCTTCTCCATCAAGTTGTTCAAGCGACTGTTTCAACAACGTGGAGATTGAATCAGTCCATAGAGAGAACGGATTAACTGCCAAACTTCGTGGACTTCGAAGAACACCTTCCGGGATCTCCATGTAGACTGTTTCTTCCAGCACGCCGGTCAGGCTAGCTACTGGTGCAAACGTTTCTTCCTAATCAATGTGCTTCCTCTGCACGCATTTTGCCACAAATCTGGCTTTCAAACGCACAGGTTTACCGTCCGCATCAGTTTTCAACGTGAACACCAATTTGCATGGAACTGGTGCAAGGGAAGCAGGTCGATTAACGATCTTCCAGGTCTGGTTGCGCTCAAGCGATCTTAGTTCATCTGTAACTGTTTGAAGCCATTTGTCCTTACGGGGGTTTCTTTTGATATCAGCATTACAAGTGGGAACCTGTGGGAGCAGCAAAAATGGCGCCATACGAAGTCTAGGAATCGACCTGCTTTCTTGCACTCCCTACCACTAGACCTAGGAGCAGGATTATAGGAAGTGGTACTGTTATCAAGTACTGGCTGGAGTGTGGATGCTTCTTCAGCCGCAGAATCATCTGACGCCATCCGATCAGCTTCATCTCCATCGGGTTGTTCTCCAATCGGTTATCTTCTTGAACATCGGAATCATCAGCACTTCGTGGAACTTCTCTTGACTTAACTTCTATTCCCCCCTCCTGCTCTGGTGCTCGAGGAATAACCACAGGAATGGTCTGCTCTTGTGTAAACCCTTCGCTCTGCATGTCCTTGAAAGGGAATACCGGATCATTGAATATTACTTCACGTCCCACCAACTGCTTGTTGCTTTCCTGATTCCAAAGCCTGTATCAATCTGGAGCATATCGCACCGCTTCCCATTTTAGTCCAGCTATCCTCGCTTTTGCTTTGGAATTCCAAGAATTTGCTACACTTCCAAAAACAAGCAATTTCTCGACATCCGATTTCTATTCACGCCACGTTTCAGCAGGAACCTTACCATTTTAAGGGCTTCAGTAGGACTTATATTTGTTACGTAGACTGCCTTTAACACTTCTTCACCCCAAAAATTCTACGGTGCTTCATATGTAGTCAGCGTTGCAAGCATCTTTTCAATAATCGTTCGGTTAAATCATTCAGCTACTCCATGGTGCTGAGGTGCATATCCTTGCTGAAATACTCGCTTCCAAGATCGCATCTCAAGTTTGGTATTAGTGTTCAAATTTTGCTGAAGCCATTGCACAGTGGGTAAGAATTGATGAAAACTATGGAAAAAATCTGTAACTTTTGTCGCTTTTTAGCGCGGCCTTTAAACAAAGCTATTTTCACTTGGAAATTGACTGGGGAATCGAATGGAACTGGTTTTACCGCACGGATATGGTTGTGGAGTTATAGAGCTGATTTTACCCCACTTCTCTTTGATTTCTAAATAGTTTAAAGATATCTTTGCACGGAGAGGCCAAGATTAACAAAATAGGACTAATCCCGTGTGAAATTGCCTAAAAAGTCGAAAAGAAGCAATTTCAACTACCGCACGGACTGTGAACGAAGATATGGCTGATTTTACCCCACTTCCCTTTTATTTTTAAATAATTTGTAGATATCTTTGCATGGAAAGGTTCATGATCAACAAAATAGTGCTAATCCCGTGTAAAATTGTCTGGAAAATTGAATAGAAGCTGTTTCAACTATCTCACGGCTCTGTGAACGAAAATATGGCTGAATTCACCCCACTTTCCCTTGTATTCTTGAATAATTCATAGATATCTTTGCTCGTAGTCGCTTAAGATCAACCAAATAAGGCTTATCCTATGTGAATTTTTTTTTTGGAAAATCGAATGCAAGTTGTTTCAATAACGGCACGGCTTTGTGAATAAATATATGGCTGATTTCACTCCACTTCCACTTATATTTTTGGGAGGAATAATTCAACGATATGGGTTAAACTGGGGTGAAATCAGCCACATCTTCGTTCACAGAACCGTGTGGTGGTTGAAACAATCTCTATTCGGTTTTCCAGGAAGTTTCACATTGGACTAGTTCTATTTTGTTGATCTTGAGCGACTCCGAGCAAAGATATCTAAAAATTATTCAATAATATAAGGGGAAGTGGGGTAAAATCAGCCAAATCTTTGTTTGCAGAGCCGTGCGGTAGTTGAAATAGTTTCTATTCAATTTTCCAGACAATTTCACATGGGATTAGCACTATGTTGTTTATCTTGAGCCTTTCCGAGCAAAGATATCTTTAAATTATTTACAAATAAAAGAGAAGTGGGATGAAATCAGCCATATCTTCGTTCACAGAGCCGTGCGGTGGTCGAAACAACCTTTTTTAGATTTTCCAGGAAATTTCACATTGGATTAGTCCAACTTTGTTGATCTTGAGCAATTTCGAGCAAAGATATCAAAAAATTATTCAATAATATAAGGGCAAGTGGGGTAAAATCAGCCATATCTTTGTCCACAGAGCCGTGTGGTAGATGAAATAACTTTTATTCGATTTCTCAGAAAATTGTACATAGGATAAGCCTTATTTGGTTGATCTAGAGCCACTCTGAGCAAAACTATCTATAAACTATTCAAGAATATAAGGGGGAAGTGGGGTAAAATCAGCCATATCTTCGTTCACTGCGGTAGTTAAATCAGCTTCGATTCTTTCCAGGAAATTTCACATATGGAAAGCCTTATTTTGGTTGATCTAGAGCCACTCCGAGCAAAAATATCTATAAACTATTCAAGAATACAAGGGCAAGTGGGGTAGAACCAGCCATATCTTCGTTCACAGAGCCGTGCGGTGGTTGAAACAACCTCTATTTGATTATTCAGGAAATTTCACACGGGACTAGCAATATTTGGTTGATCTTGAGCCTCTCCGTGCAAAAATGTCTATAAATAATTCAAGAATATAAGGGGAAGTGGGGTAAAATCAGCTCTTTAACCATATCCGTGTGCCGATTGAAACCAGTTTCATTCGATTCCCTAGACAATATCAACGTGGACATGGCCTTGTTTACAAGCCGCCCTCAAAATTGACGAAAGTCACAATTTTTTTCCTTAGTTTTCATCAGTTCTTGCCCACTGTGCATTGCTTCGAAAACTTTGAAGCATTCAAATTCTTGACACAGCGAAGTGAGTAAAGTCATCTATAAAAGTCACGGGTATTCCAAAGGTATTGTAATCCATTGTAGGTTGCCGGTGTTATCTTTTCGCAGACATCCGTGTGAATCCTTTCAAGCGGTCTTGTCGTTGCTGGTGTTGAACCATTGAACGGCATCCGGTTTAAATTGCTTTCTAGACATTCTTCGCAATCGCCTTTCAGATCACCAATTTGTAACCAATAGAACCAATTTATCGTCCCGGTGCTTCTGCCTTTCCAGATAACACTTCCGTCATGAAAACTTAGAACACAGTCTCCATCCGGATACCTTACCTTACCAATCAGACTAAGGCCGTCGTAGATCAGACTCTGCTGTACACAGAAGTTGTCTCCATTATATTCGGTCCGCAGGTCACCTTGATCGATCCACCTTGCGCGCCTCTCCTTCTTGTACCTGTCGGTTCGTTTTCGAGAACCATTTTCACAGGGCTGTCGTCCGACATTCTTACGACATGCCCAGCCCATCGTAGTCAACCGATTTTTGCGATGTGTACGATGGGAGGTTCTCCCAGCAACTGGTGCAATTCGTAGTTCATTCGCCTCCTCCACGTTCCGTCTTCCATCTGCACTTCACCGTAGATGGTACGCAGCACCTTCCGTTCAAAGACTCCGAGGGCACGTTGGTCCTCCACTAGCAATGTCCATGTTTCGTGGCCTTAGAGAACTACCGGTCTAATTAATGTCTTTTAGATGGTCAGCTTTGTGGTTCGGCGAACTTTGTTCGATCTTAGCGTCCTTCGGAGTCCATTGTCCAAAGTCCTTCCGGATGGCCTCTGCAATTATCTGACCATCGTTCTTCAACATAGCGCAGTCTGGTAAGAATTTTACAGTCACTCCGACCTGAAGCAATGCAGCCAAAGAAAGCAAGGTTTGTAAGTTTGACACATTGCTCAACTGCAACGCTACTCTTCATTTCAAAATGTAGACCTTTCTCCTAATGACTTCTTACTTGGTAGCTATCATACGTCCCTGGTTATTCAATTGTTACCTTCCTTCCAATGTTGTCATATGCCTACTTGCACCTGAATCAAGCATGCAAACCACTCTACCGGAGTTCGTCGTATCATATAATGCGCTCGGGCCTGAGAGTAGTTTCTAGATGAACTCCTAGCTTTGGGACATCCAAAGCATTTTCCAGAAAACTTCCGTTCATCTCCCATTGCCTTATTTATTTTTGTTGCCAGAACTTTACCTTCTACTCCGCGGATTTGTCCTGGTTCGCCTTCCCGTCTCCCATTTCGCTTTTGTTCCTCGGCCAGCAAACGAGCCTTCACAGTTCCAAGCTTTAGGTTAACTTCAGGAAAGGTTTTGCATAGCGGTAGTCACCACATCATATGACTCACTTTATCCAGTTTCGTCAGGGTCGCTCCGGCGTCCTTTAGCTGCCTTACTAACTCATCGAATCTCCGGAGGTGGTCCTTGAGAGCGCTTCCATCTTCCATCCGAAGCCTAGGTTTGCGTTGCGAAACCCGTCTTCGCGAACGTATTTTCCAACTATCTCCACATACCGTTTGCTATTGCTAGATCGCGGATATACTCCAAGTGGCTATCGGCAATGAAGGATACCAACAGAGCTTTTGATTTTTCATGTTTTTCCTCGAGCCTGCTTAATAGCTTCCCGAAAGAGCGTAGCCAAGCTGGTTTCAGCGATGCCATCCTTCTTGTTCCGCTGGCAGTTTCCAAATGAATTGTCTTCAAGAACTTCTGAGTACACAGAAAAAAATAATGAATTCAAAAAAAGCATAAAAAAAATTCCCCTCGTTTGATTCCAAGCCAAAGAAAGCGTAAACAACGAAATTGTTTGCAATCTTTCATGCGCCATACAACAATGATAGCAATTTTCCACACAACAGACTAGATTCAGGCCTAATCTGAGTTAAATTTACATGAAACATCTCATTAATTTCTGCCAAATCTAGCATTCCCTCTATGTGAATTAGAAAAGGGAGCAAAATTAAATGTTTCTTTCTATCTGTGTAGCTTCTGTTTCTTCTTCTTCTTCAGTTAGAGCTCTTCAGAGCCCATAATCTAAAGACGTGTTGTTTTCAGGATAACGGTTTATGCAGAACCAATAAAATACAGTATTAAGGGTTTCGCTTCTATAGGGAGATTGTTGTTATGATGGTGGAAACTAAGGACTTCTGGTTACTATGGTTGCTAGGTACTAACTATCAAAGAATCAGCTGACTGCTGTGATTGTTTACCTCAACAGATTTTGAGATTGAAAATTTTATCCTATCAAAAGCTTCCTGTTCCGACAAGCACCACTTTGATGTTTATGAACAACGAGATGAAGCCTTATTTGTTTATATATGCAAAATCTCATTCGAAATCAACTAGAAAATTTCCAAACACTGTGAAGGGAAGATTTCCAAATATATTCAACGGTAATCTGATTGTATTGATCACTTCGTTCCTTTTTTTTTTCTTTCGCAGGAACAACAACTTCTGGGATTTAGGAATATACTTAATGAAACTTATGTAATGTACTTCCAGCTTTTTAGTTATATTGAATAAACATATTGAATTAATCATCGCAAATGGCTTCTTCACTATGACAAATGATAATAACGGTAATCGTTCTACATATACACACACTTTCTATCAAATAGCAAGACTGCCCTGCTTTCGCCACTAACCAGTTACAACTGGAACCATCAGAAAAAGTAAATACAGATTATCATAACGAAGAGAAAACGTAGATTTTATTTATTCAAAATATCGGGCATTTTAGCTGAAAGGCCAACTGCGAATAATTGTCATCAATTGTTGAATTTGGGAACTATCCCTGAAGTACCCTGCAGATAGTTCAATTATCTTCCGGAACTCTCAATTCGGCCACTTCATCATCCGTTTTAATTGCCCATTGAATCTTTCTCACCCCAGTGTTCCCCACAATTACGTTATCTTAATAACTCGGATTAGCTCCTCAAACAAAATGCATGCAATTTCCCAGAAATGCTCCTCTTCCTTCATAACTACTCTATAAAACCGGGAACCCAATCCAACTGCATCATCGTTCCTGCTCCAGAATGCACCACCAGCTGCTCTTCGCATCCATCTTTCTGTACTTGCACGTTTGCTCGCTAGCTCAGCCAGACGTCCCCGGTGTCCTAGTCAACCGTGCATCGCTCCTACGCACATTCACCGCCGAAACCTGCTCCGACGCAACGGGGAAAATCTCCATCTGCAACAGCTGCAGCTCGATTTCGTTTTGCTTCGGAGGAAATCCCATAGCCGAGGCCGCTTGTACCGGTTCCAACCCGTACTGCAATCCCGGAGATGTGACAGCCAGCTGTTTGACCACTCCGGCAATCGGTTGCGGACCACCGACAGGCACGGTGAGTTCGATCGCGTGCACGGCTCTTGGCGTCCTACCAGGTATGATCCAATTATCTCTCTAGAAAAAACCAGAATCTGAAATTTCCAATTTCTAGATCCAATCAACTGCAAAATCTATCACGTCTGCCGCAATGTGCAGCAGAACTCGGACGTCTCATCAGTGCTCTCCGGGATATCACTTCAATCTAACAACGCAATGGTGTCGATCGGATCAGACCGAGCAGTGTCTTCAGGTTAGCTGCGGAACCACCAGCGGATTCGTGTACTATGGAACCTCAAGGCAGTACTTCGTGTACTGTTCGTTGGTCAATGGAGTGTCCACGCCGGCCAGCATCTTCAAGTGCCCCAACCGGGCTCTCTTCAGTTTGACGAGCATCAGCTGCGTGTACCAATGCCCGGGTCAGGGTAATTTTGAAAATTCTAACGATCCGTCCAGCTACTACCAATGCTACATCGCCAATAACCAGTATGTGGTGACCCTGCAGAGGTGTCCGACCGGGACGACGTTCAAGCGAGCCGCTGCAGTACTGTTC
>JASCZW010009803.1:0-40267 GCA_034211315.2 Aedes japonicus
CAATGATCAAAACAGAATTGAATCTAGTGGAGCTGAACTGATAGTTTGAACCACCCTAATCCACACGCTATTCATTCATTGTGAATTGTGCTGATCTTAACGTTTTGAAGCGAGGATTAATATTTTTATGTCTTCTGTGATCTTCTTTTTTACTTATTTTGGAAAATCTGTTATTTTGTACGAAGAATGCAAATCGAGATAATATGTGCAAAACATAATTGACTGCAAAAAAAGTCTCAAAAGCTTCTCATCTCATATTTGGGCACTCGATAGTAAGTAGTAAACCGGTTGATCCCATCCGTCAAGGCCACAAGTCACACGACCGTAGCTAATTCGAAATCCACAATTTTCAGAATTCTCGCAATGCTTTTCAAGTTCAGGGCTTGACAACTCATTTGCAATGTAAGAGTCGTGTCAATCAGCCCTACCGCTTCAGCTGTCAATGCCTGATGCGTACGCTCGCTGATGTTCAGAAACAAAGCACATTATTCAAAAAGATATCTTTACAACCTTCTTGTACACTTTTCTCTCTTTTCAGCAGCTTCAATGAAAACATCATAATCGTAAACATAAAACAATTAGGCGCGAGTCAGTGTACTTCCAACAGGCAGCTGAGAGTAAAAGCAGGCAACCGATCTTAAAACTCGAAATATTTCAACTTTCTGGCTTGAAACCGTATATTTGACCTTGCCGCAATATCGACGAGGACACATTCAAGGATAATGTTTCAATCACTGAAACACATCGTCGTCCATTTCTTTATTTTCACCTTGGTAGGTCGCATACACATATTGGGGAGACTTAATGGCCGAAACATGCTCGTTTGACAAATGCGTTACAACTCAACGACCCCTCGGCTCTGCGTGGGTGGACGATGGATGCTTATGGTGAGAAGAACATAATGGATGCTGTGAGCGCGGCTTGAAAAGAGATTATGACAAAGCCCACAAATAAGTGGGCGATTCTCTGAAGATCGATATCTTTCAACCGATTATAATCTTCGACCTGGGATTACTGTACGGATGGAACGTGAATCTTCCATAGAAAATTGAAATGAGCATCGTTGATGTTTATTTTCGAATAAAGAAACTTCACATTTCTGGACGGTTTACATTATCACCCGTCCTAGAGAGTTGACTTTATCATGAATCAAATAACCTACTTGTTCAACATTGTCTCAAACCAAACGACCAATCCGTTCACATCAAGCATCAACAGCTCTTCGGTCGGTTAAACAGTTTCTATGAATGGACCGAAAGCAAATTGGGGATGATCTCATCTGGCTGTCGGATCTCGGAATTAATTCCAATCAATAAACGATCCTATCATCATCGATCGTGGCTCATTTGTTGATCGCCCTACTCGAAAACTCAGTCCAACCGCTTTCAACTAAACGCAATCAAGAAGAAAACGACACCATTCTTCGCTAAACCGCTTCATTATGGCTTGGTAATTGAATTTATTAATAAAAATCCGAGAAAGATTTAGAGGATGAAACTCCACATAAATCAACCACGAAGACTGTGTTTGTTGTGTTGTGATCGGATTGGCCCGTACGTGTGATGATGAAAGAAAGGGAAAAGGGGTTCGCTTCACAGTGATTGATTGATATATTGATTATCGATCTCCACGCGTCATCGTCGTACACCTCAAGCAAACGATCAACCGACCGGACTTGCGGAGTTTAAGTTGGAGGCTGGTACGAGCCGTGGGTTGAACGGCGCAGAGCCCAGTTGCTGTCAGATTGGGAGGACCTCACAAGCGATCTTCGTGGTTCGTTTGTGATTCCCATTCATCACGGCTAATTCGAATTCGGTACCACAGTTCGGTGCCGAAATTGTGAATGAAATAAATCTTCGGGCATGATATGTGTGGTTGGAGCAGCATGGAAATGTTTGATGGTTCCGTTTTTTTTTCGATTGGCACGCCATGTGGGTAGTTGATAAAGGAATTTGGAAACCCCGATTTTGTCAGCCACGGGTAGCATGTGTAAAGTTTTCACTCTGCACTTCTGTCCGTAGAGACAAGATAAATATTTGAGATATTAAAACAGTTAAACGAGGAGTTTATGGTAGTGTAGGATAGTATGGCATCCCTTAAAAAGACACCAGTTATCTTCAAAATAGAGCTTTCTAAATTCTTAAAAAACTGTCCTTAGTTGAAATTTACTCTAAATCTGTAAAAAAAAGAACTGCACGTATTCCTACTTCAAACTATTGTGTGGGATTGAATAAATAGTTTTCGAGAAAATCAAATCTGATATGTGAAAAAAATGCATTTTGAATTAAAACAAAATAGCACATATTGCTAATCATAAAAATTTTACTATCAATGAAATTTTTCGGTCTTGAAAAGCATCTAAGATCCAAGAGATTCCAAAGTAGATTTTTTACTGTCTTCCGTCTTAAAATTTAAAATCCTTCACAGCATTACGTTTGCATTGAAAAAACTGGACTTTTTACGGATAGTGATAAAAAAAAAGCTAAGACAGATAATTGCTTTTGATGAATTTCCCATGGAAGGTAATTGTTTAAGCTAACTTGCAAAAAATTCTACGCCCTTGTGAGTTAGCCTTCCGGCAGTTAACCGGAACATTCACCATGGCGGATGAAAACATGCGTGTAGGCATATTTTTGAGTTCTTTCTTCGTTTTATTTATCAATTCCTCCTCAGATTTCGCAACAAAATTGTTGGAGTAGATCTTACGCTTCAGGTTAGCCCAGAAATGATCGATGCAACGCAGCTGAGGGACGTTGGACAGATTCGCCGACTCGTGTACCACATCGGTATACAGCCGCTCCATCTCCTCCAACGATCGCTTCAAGTAGTGGGCCGACGCCAGATCCGGCCAGAACACCGCGTCTTCGCCCTTATGGTATTTCTTGATGAACGACGCAACTTCCGGCAAGCATTTCGTACTATAAATTTCTCCGTTCACGGCCAGTCCGGAGCGAAAGAAGAGCCGCTTTGACATCCCCTTCTCGCTGATTGTCAGCCACAACAGCACCTTCTTTGGGAACTTGGTGTGTGACATAAACTTCATCTCGGAGCTCACCTCCTTCGTGGGGAGTAAAATATGAAGTGCCTTGCCAGTTGTTGAAATCCAGGGTGAGATAAGTCTCATCATCCAGCACCACCGCCACGTCGCGATTCGCCGGGAAAATCGAGTTGACCATCTTATTCAGCCGCTGCGTCATTGCCTGCAGCTCCGAAATCAGTGGACGCGACTTCCGCTTCCGGACATGTATGTTCATTTTCGCCAGGTACTTTTTCAATGTTTGGCCGGTTGAACCGACCTCCCGGCGAAGCGCACGCAGCGATGTTCTTTTCCCTCGGTCTTCCTCTTCCGCATCCTTTGGAGCTTCTTGTCGATCAGGGTAGTCGGCCGTCCGGAACCGGGCTTTCTTTCGATGCTCTGATTGTTGTCTAATAGTGCCAAGATGTCGTAGATGCCGGAACGGGCGTATCCAGCGTTCACCAAGTGTCGCACGATGTCCGTTTTCGACGCGGCGGCGTGCCGTTCTTTGAACGCGCACACTTCTGAACGGTATTATTGTTTTTGCCATCACGGATAGAGTTCGACTGATAGAGCTGTCAAATTTTTGCTGCTCACTCATGGGCTACTATGATTGATGCTGCATTGGTAGTTTTGTCAGTGCGGGTGAAGGTAAACTCCTGAAAAATCGTATTTGTCCATTTTTTTACATGCAAACGTTATTGAAAATCCACTAAAGAAAATTAAAAGTACACCGTGATGTGCCCTTATTTCGTTCGCCAAGGCCTTGTATAAAGTTTAAAGATCTCAAAACAACAGTTTGTAATCAGATGGTGGCCTTTAGAATAAAACTAACCTAACAAACTTAAGGCAATATATTTTCATTCTGCTTTTTTGTTTGTTTGGTTAGAGCAATTTTATTCTGTAATTCATCTTTTTCTATTGTTTTTCTATATCTGTTTTATTCTTCGCGTTTTCGAGTTTTTCCATATTAAGACGATAGGCCTGGCTAGTAGCTATCGAAGGTGGCGAATGCTTCGCGAAGCGACATTTAGCTGAACTAACTGTTGACACAGATGGTTTACCAAACGAAACATCACTAGCATCAAAATTATCTTCCTCTGAGTCTTCCATGGTTTGAGAAAACGGATGAGATGTTTCTGTAAATATTCGAAATATAGATAAGAAATTACAACACTTATGATTATTACCCACCTCCATCAAATCCGTGAAAAAATGACTCGATTGAATTGGTTCGGGGTCCTCCCTATAGCTCAGTCGGTAAAGGCGCGACTACAAATCAGCACCATGCTGGAGGTGGCTGGGTTCGATTCTCGGAAGGTCTAGGAATTTTTCGTTAAGGAAAATTTCTCGACTCTCTGGGCATAGGGTATGATTGCACTTGCCACACAATCAGACTAATGCAAAAATGGTACCTTTCATCGAAAGCTCTCAATTAATAAGTGTGGAAGTGTATTTAGAACACTAAGTTGAGAACAAGCAATAAGCAAAAATTGTGAAAGCAATAAGCTTGAAATGTTAAATAAGCAGTTGTTTCTTTCAGATTCATGCGATGTGTTTTAACAATTCGTGAAGACAAAACATAGTTATTCGGTATTTGTATAACATTTTCGAACTTTGCGCTTAACTCCGTCCATTAGGGTTTGTACAGATTCTTTAGAAATCGTAGAAGCCGTCATTGTCCAAATTTGCTGGAAGTGTTTGATGTCTTTGATTCCTTGCTTCTTTCCAGAAAGCTGCCGCTTCATCAGAGCCCAATATCTCTCAATTGGTCGTAGCTCTGGGCAATTTGGCGGGTTTGAGGTTTTTGGTACAATGTTCACTTGATTTGCGTGGTACCACTCCATCACAGTTTTAGCATAGTGGCATAATACCAAATCGGGCCAGAACAAAGGTTTTTCTTTGTGACTTTTGATAAAGGGTAGCAATCGCTTCTGCAGACACTCTTTCTGATAAATCTCCTTGTTGATTGTATTTGTAGTGACGAAAGATTTATTATTTTTGCAACACGTGCAAATTGCTTGCCACACAAGGTATTTTTTGGGAAATTTCGATGCCTTCTTCGTTCTGAAATGCTCAGCTGTAGCATTTCTGGCCATAGCAGAATAAAAAACCCGCGCTGGAAGCTGCTTGATATCCTCCAGGACATATGTTTCATCGTCCATAACAACGCATGAAAACTTCGTCAAATATTCGCAGTACAAACGTAAAGTCCGTGATTTTGCTGCCAAAATCTGTTTGTCGTTGCGATTTGGAACTGTTTTTACTTTATACGACTTAAGTCCCAAACGTTTTTTTCGATTTTTGGACAAAACCAGACGGCATCCCTATTTTACGAGCCACCGTTCGAATGGAGAGATTTGGGTTTTTCGTTAATATCTTTTTCACCTTTCGGAATGACAGGATCAGCGCGTCCAATGTTTTTGTCACTTCTCGGTTTCCTTTCCACCGTCAAACGTTCCGAAAATGATTTGAGCACATCGTGAACAGTGGATTTAGGCAAATCCAATGTTTTTGCAAGGTCCCGTATTAACAAGTCAGGATTTGCCGTACGCCCGCGCACTTGTTTTTCTTTCGTCGCCATCTTGAATACTAAACATGAAATGTAAACATCAAGCATAGTCTTTTTCATCATAGACTTTTAGCTATACCACAGTGAAATTTTCATTCCTATGTGCGATATTTCAAAAATAACAATGATTTGAAGGTGTCCGGATAATTGTGGATACAGATCTTATTCCTAGTTGATCCGGTGATAAGAACGATTCGAAACGCTTCACAAAGTAATCATTATTTGAATCAATTTCCGTGTCTCTCGCTTCCGTTGTTGAAACCACAGGTTGTGCTGACTATGCTTCAGTGTGTTTTCTGATAAGAACTGAATAGTTGCCTGCATCTGGATCAAACAGGTATGGGCTACAACACCTGAAACCGTTATTCAAGGTCGATTTTAGGTTGGTCGTTCGATTATTGTTTTAAAAGCGGGGGCAATATCTTTCCTGGGACGCATTTCACCATTAAAGTCTGTCCACGTTAAATTGCGGATACCAAAATAATAGCAGCAAAAAAAAATTGACACTTAATTCGAAAATCCCGATTCTTCATTTCACAATAATAGAGTTATGGGGTATGTGTCCCTTAACTCAGCCTATTATGCAATGATCGATTACATTTTTTATTATTACTCATACAGTTTTTAAGCTGTAAGCGAGATTCAACTAGTTCGACACTTGTTAAAATATGCTTGACAAGACATTTGGTAGTATGTATCACGAAAAGTTACACAATTCTTTTTGTTAAGTCAGAAACATTCGAGGAATATGGATTTAATGTCGGTCTGTAGGCGCCAAATTGGGTCTGTTCATGGATGCAACTTCGTCCCATTCGATGGATTTCTTACTAAATGCAGGCTTTTTACAGTCTTTTTCTCAAATTTTATGAATTAAGGCATTGCTAGCTGTACTCGCTATACATAACACAAAATTTCACAAAACAAACTAAAGTTAAACTGCTTCGAAACACTAAAAAGATGTTCATTTACAATTTATCAGGTAATCATTAATGAAAACATTATAACTCACTATACAATGATTTTGTTTGTGATTAGATGAGCCACTTGAATATAAACAACCGCAAGTTCATGCATTTCCACTTGAAATTTTACCAATAACAACCTTTTTACTACGATATTGATACAACAAGCCATAATTGGGAACATACAAAAAAATATGTCCCCAACATTGGGTCTTGTTATTGTTATTTCAGCTATGTGAACAGTTAGTTTGTAACGTGTAACTATTTTCTACACATCCAGACTGCATTACTTGCTTTATCGATTCAATTAAGCCAAATTTAGATCACTTGGAGGTCGTGTAGATCGTCTGTTCACCTTAACCAGTGAAATCATGATACCCCAAAAAGTTCAAGAAATCGAAAATTACGCGGAAGTGAACTACTATAAGTTGATTACTATTGTCTCAATTGCTTTGGATAACATCGATCATCCTAATAGCAACATAATGTTGTTGATTATCGGTAAATTAATGACACATTTGGTACATAGGCCGAATGAAGGAGCTAGGCTAACATTACATCCCCTTACCCTATCTACATTAGAAACAGTTGCTTAAGATGTTAATTCTTCTCTTTGTAACATTCTCAAACTTTCTGTGGCACACCCACCATCAGGTTCCGTACGGTATTTACGTGCTCTTGAAATCATCGGGACCATTTGCTTTCTTCTTAGTTTCTAAGAGTCTTCGCTCAACTAGAGCCCAGTACTTCTCTATTGGGCGAAGTTCTGGAGAGTTTGGAGGCTTGGCTATTTTTGGCACGTATTTGACCTCTTGTATCTTACACCATTCCTGGACGGACACAGTAACAAGAGGCCAAATCAGGCCAAAATAGAGCTAGAGAGTAGCTTGTGATAAACGGTAGCAACCGCTCTTGCAGAAATTCTTTTTCGTACACATCCTTATTGATAGTGCCGATAGAGACAAAACTTTTAGATTTTCGACCACAACTACATATGGCCTGCCAAACCAAATACTTTGGGAATTTTGACACCTTATTTTGTCCGGAAATGCTTGGCAACGGCGTTCCTTTCCATTTTGGTATGAAAAGCCAGACCCAGAAGCTATTTAAAGTCTTCGAGTACGTATGTTTCTTCGTCCATTATGATACAAGATAACGTTTGCAAAAAAAAGTCATGTAAAAAATCCTAGCACAACTTTTTGAAATTGTGCTTGTCACCACGGTTGAGCACCTTTTTCAATTTGTTCGCCTTCAGTTCTTGCCTCTGCTTCACTTTTTTTACATATGATTTAGACTTCCCATCTTTGCGAGCCATATTTCGCCTAGAAAGATTGGGATTTTTCTCAATAATGGCTACCACCTTTGTGTCCATATGTCGGGATCATACTTTTCGATTTGTTTCACTTTCAACCCTCCGATCCACAGTCAAGCGCTGGTCAAATTATTTGAAACAAAAACACAGTACTTTCCGGTAGTTTTAGTTTCTTGGTGAGATCGCATACCGATAAATTTAGATTTTGCTGTAGTTCGAACAAAATGCGTTTGCGCACTTCCACTTGATAAAGTGGAATCCACGAAATAAAGTGGACAGTTTCAGCTGTCGTAAAGTGAAACATTTCGGCGATCCGGGAAATAATTCAAAATCTACACTGTAAATGATCCCGTAAGGCACGAAGGTAACTGCTGGAAGCCATCATTAAAATGCAACATGGAATCACTCGACACGGAAAATGCCGAGCTCACAAAATACAACTTACCTCTCCTGGAGTCTGCCGCCAAATGAAAGATGTTGCACGAGCAATCGTAGTCACATCCACTATGCAGTGCTGACAATTCCTAACCGCAATTGTGTCAGCATTGCATTACAGTGTTACCAACGCTATCATTAGTGAGGGAAAAGGAATCTGCAAATATTAAGACCTGTAAGTACCTCACATACACTGAAAAAAAGTGTCCGAAATTTACCGTGGACAGGCTGTATTCTCAATCCTCCATTCCACCAAAACTTGATTCCAAAAGGTTTTGAGCGTTCTTAAAAAGCTGACGTCTAGTGGTTGTGTTACTTAGGTCAAATTTGGTGGAAGACGTATCAGGATTATCTGTATTTCCACGAAAAGCTCTGTCGTTTGGGGAGAGACGTGTTACTTATGTAACCTCATCGAGAAAAACTATTACAAAGAACGGTATTTTCAGCTTAAGGAAACCCTCCCTGAATTTGAACCAAAATATCGATTTTTTTGGGTAAAAATGAAAGCCACATATTCGTAGAATATATGTGTAGAAGGATTTTTGATGCGATGAATATTTATTGAATGGTAGCGTCTCGAACACACCTGTCTCACGTGCGCTGCGCTTTGCGCTAAAAACTTCGAACGCGTTTTTCTCGAAACCATGCTTTTCTATTTAACTTCAAGCCCCGGGCTTGAACTATTAATCCGATTCCCTTCATCAAATAACTGCTTGAAAGTTTTTAATTTTTTCTACGGCTTGAACTAAAAATTGGCATTAATAATTAATTATTTATAATTTTTAAACACGGCTGAAATGAAAAAAAGTAGCGAAAAATTAAACTTTTCAGTTCAAATTATCAGTTTGCAATGAGTTTAAGTTTAAAATGTCTGAAATTTAATTCAAGCCGTCGAGAATTTCATTATCTTTCAGAAATGATAACTAGATTGGATTTTGTCCACTACAAGATGCTGCAAGCTTGAAGTTGTCGCCCCATGTTTTACGCGCAGAGGCTTGCGGAAATCGCCATTTTGTAGCCGCCATTTTGAATTTTCACATTTATTTTAATCTCTTTGAAATTTTGAATAAAAATCAAATTTAATCATCAAAACCGCCTTTTCGTCAAGTTCGTACGCCTTTTCATTCGCCCACAAAAATAATACAAACTTTGCCTTATTTTTGCCCAAATCCAGGGAGGGTCCCTTAACAAGCCATGGATAAAAGAACATCCTTAAGAAAAAAAAATGTGTCCCTGATTCTGTTTTCCCTATCTTAGTCAAATCTCCGCTGGCACTCCCGATTTGTGTGGATTGTCAACTGTCCAGCTCCCCAGCAGCGTTCCCGTAAGATAGTGCATCAGTGATCTGGCCAGAACCAGCTAAAACCACTTCCTTGCTGGGAATAGTTCGCACCACCGTTTCGTCCAGATTAAAAATTTGTTCAGGGATTTTCAAAACGTGGTACAGCTGTTCTTCTTCAAAATAATGATAAATTTCACTGAACCTTGGCCTGATTTGAGGCTCTGAAACGGTAGCACGATGCTTTGGCATTACGCTTGAAACCCGTCGCGAGATTTCTGAATGGCGATTGATGAACGAATTATTCCATTTTTGACCAGGAATTCCATTCAAGAATTGATCGGCCGTGCGGATTTCTGCACATAATGCGCTAGGCATGCTGCCAACCTCTTTGTGTCCACCGGGAATCCAGTTTTGCTTTCACCAGCAAGCAATCAACAATACGCTTTTCTTCCGATGGGTTGATTACTATTGGTCTTCCAGGATTGTGTCGGGAATACCTTTCAATTACTTTCTCGCGCAGTGTTGGATATGGAATTCCGTGCATTTTTGCCGCTTTTCGGATAGAACATCCAGTTTTCATAATTTTAAAAGCATCAATGATTCTCCGACTATCATAGTGCACATTTTTCTGATCGGGTTTCTGTCGAGCCATTGCGGTACAGCTGTCAAAATCTGATGATTGAAAAAAGGAACTAGTAAAAAATTTGTGCACCATTATTCCGGTCATGTTTATTTTCATCACAGCCGATGAAATCTGACATTAACTAAAGAAAAACACTATAATTGTTATGTTTGTATTCCCCGTACGTGGTGTAACGATTATTATGTAGCAGGAGATGTTCGCAAATCACCATGATGCCCCAAGAGTGGACAGTAAAGCTCGATTCAAAGCAAATCTGGACGTACGGTTTAATACACCACCGCGTCCCTGGTGGTTGGAACAAAAACGTTTAACAGGCGTTTGTTTTCTTTTTCATTGACAAAGAAATCGGTTATCTCGATTGATGGACGCGTCTCGAAATTACGGATCATGGAACTTGAGGAAAGGAAATTAATTGTGCACAAACATCTAGAGTATCCTTCGTGGTCTGCCACAAAAATAGCAAAAGTGTTAAAATTCCCAAAGTCAACGGTGTGTCTTGTAATCAAACATTACAAGGATACTCTGAGTGTGGATAGAGCACAGCGCATCTATCAGAAAAGTGGCACTAGGAACAAAGAGCTGAGGAGAAAGGTGTTGAGGTACGTGAAAGGCAACCCAGGTGTCTCCATACGTGATTTGGCAAAGCAATACGATTCAAACTTTTCCACCGTGCGTAACATCCTTTCAAGAGAAAGATAAAAGTCTTTTTGTGCCAGTAAACATCCGAATCACTCCCTGAAAACGACAAACATTTAGTGGCCACAAGAATTAGTCCGTAGCGTACGATTACCATACGAAGGAGTTTTGACGAAATTTGATTGCTTTTTTTCAATGTATGACGAAACATATGTCAAAATGGATTATAAAGAAATACCCGAACGAAAAGTTTACCTGTCAACTGGTCGTGAGGATGTTCCTTCCAGGTATGTTTTTTTTTTTGGCTGATAAGTTTGCTCGGAAACTAATGATTTGACAAGGAATCTGCAGTTGTGGCCTTAAAACCAAGGTTTTCATCACATCTCACACAATGACGTCGAAGGTTTACATTAAAGAGTGTCTGAAAATCGTGGATTTTTCCCTTCATTCGGCAACACAAGACCAACGTTATGTTTTGGCCGGATCTACCCAGCTGTCACTACTCTAAGGAGGTACTAGTATGGTATGCTGCAAACAATGTTAATTTCACCGCCAAAGAGATACATCCTCCGCATTGCCCTGAGTTTAGACCGATCGAAAAATATTGAGCAATTGTCAAGCGAAAACTTCGAGAATGTGGTAGAGAAGTGACAAAAATACAACAAATGCGTTATAAGTGGAATAAGTTTGCCGGTACAATGCCCCCAACGACTGTGCAGATCATGATGGCAGCGACCACAAGTAAAGTGCGACAGTTCGTTCGAAACGGTGAAATGTAATAATTTGTTATATATCGTTTGAAAGCTGAATAACCTTTTGTTTGACGTTTTGATCAACCGTTGTTTAATTCTTGAGTTATGATCACTTGAATGCGTCCAAATTTACTTTGAATCGGCCTTTAATGTTTGCTAGAAATGAAAGATATGAAGAGAAAGCGTTGCTAGTTTCGACAGTGTACGGCAGGTTGTGAAAATTGAATAGAAGTATTGAAAATTGAGCGAAGGGTTTGGATAAAGCAGTACTCGAACCAAGCACGCATTCCTTTGCCTAACATCACACTGCGGGGTAGGTCAAGGTACGAACGAATCCACCACATTGACAGGCCTTATGTTTCTGATTTAGGAGCTGATTGTGCAGGTTCATCTCTCTAGACTATGGTCACCCGCGAGAAGTGGAGAGATAAACGAAGGGGGGGCGACCCAGGCGTAGTGGTTAGTATCCATATCTCTCACGCCAATGTCACGAGTTCGAATCTCACCCCCGGACAAGTTACAAAAATACCCAAAAGGTATTTGAGTGACTACGACGGGAGATGAACCAGCCCAGGGCTGAAAATCTCGATAATCAAGGAACTAAAAAATATAAAAAAATTAAAAGATAAACGAAGAAGAAGTCAAAATAGCGTGTCGCGCTTTCAATATTTTTTTTTTGTTTAGGTAGACAAATTATTTTTACGACCACAGCAGCAACATCAAAATGTTAGGGAACGATAGAAAAGAAGCAGCTATTGGCTGATCCGCACAAAATTCATTTCATGGGTTATACGAATTATCGTTTGCATTTAAAAAAGTGGACTATTTCGGATGATGTTAAAAAAAGCTAAGATAAATTACCTTTGATAAATTTCCCATGGAAGCTAATTAGTTAAGCTTACTTGTAAAAAAACCTATGCCTTTGTGAGCGGTTTTTCCGCAGTTAACCGCAACATTCGCCACGGCGGACGAAAACATGCGCTCCTCAGTTTTCGCGAAAAAATTGTTGAAGCAGATCTTATGCTTCAGGTTGGCCCAGAAATTCTCGATGGGACATTGGGCGGAATCGCCGACTTGGGTACCACATCGGTATTCAGCCGCTCCATCTTCTCCAACGATTGCTTCGAGTAGTGGGCTGAGTCCAGATCCGGTCAAAACACCGCGCCCTCGCCCTTATGGTATTCCTTGATGAACGACGCAACTTCCGGCCGGCATTTTGTACTATAAATTTCCCCGTTCACGACCAGTCCGGAGATAAAGTAGAGCGGCTTTGACATCTCCTTCTCGCTGATTGTCAGCCACACCAGCCTCTTCTCGGGGAACTTGGTGTGTGAAATGAACTTCATTTCGGAGCTCACTTCCTTCGTGGGGGAAGTTAAATACGAACAGCCATGCCAGTCGTTGCCAGTCGGGAAAATCGATTTGACCATCTTTTTCAGCCGTTGCCGCTGCGTTATTACCTGCAGCTCCGAATCCAATGGACGCAGCTTCTGTATGTTCATGTTCGCCAGGTACTTTTTCACTATTTGGCCGGTTAAACCAACCTCTCGACCAAGCGCATGCAGCGATGTAGCTACTTTTCCCTGGGTATTTTTCTTCAGCATCCTTTGGAGCTTCTTGTCGCTCAGGGTCGTCGGCCGTCCGAAACTGGGCTTTCTTTCGATGCTCTGATTGTTGTCTAATAGTGCCAAGATGTTGTAGATGCCGGAACGGGCGTGACCGCTGTCCACAAAGTGCCGCAAGATGTCCGTATTCGACGCGGCGGGGTGCCGTTCTTTGAACGCGCACACTTCTGAACGGAGTTGCTTCACTGATTTTGGGATGAAGTTCGACTGATAGATTTACAAAATTTTGTCTGCTGACTCATGGGTTACTATGATTGGTGCTACATGGCTAGTTTCGTCAGTGCGAGTAAAGGTAAACCCATGAAATATCGGCAATTTTTGTCCATTTTTTTAATACAAACGTAAGGTGTAAAGAAAACAATCGAACATCTCTGCAACTTTCTTCTTATCAACAACTGATACATTATTTATCAAATATATCTCAACCACACTCTCCCTCAGATTATAATATAAATAATGGATGGTCCTTAAAATGAAGTATTGAAAATGATATTTTTGTTGTTCAATAGTTATTTAATAAAAAAAAATGGCTTTGTTCTTATTACGAATGGGAATACATCAATCTTAATTTACAATAATTTTAAAATAAAATGGCACGTTATTTATAAGAGATAAAATCATTAAATACTTAAAAAAAATATTAAATTTTCTGAAATACTATTTGTGCAATGTAATTTAAGGCGTTAAATATCAATTTAGGCTTTATAATATCAAGCTGTACATGTTTTGCATGGTTTTCAAATAAATCATGAAATTATTTTTTTTTTATATTCTTCCCAATAGAATATTTTGAAACCACATTTTTCTGAAAGAAAAATGCCATTATTATAATCCTGAAAAGAAAAAAAAATCCAGTTATCTATATATATAAAACAGAGTGGCATACGTAAGACCGCGCATAACTCGGGAACGGATCGTCCGATTTAAGTTGCTTTTTCTTGTTCTGTTTGGCTACGCTCAAGGAACATTTATAGAAAGAGAAAGTTGGACAAATTTATGGGGAAAATGAAAATTTAGAAACGATAGATTTTTAATACATTATGTATGGTAATTTTTCGTTTTGATCGAGTTATCCTTGACATGCAGCGGAGTTAACAGGTGTCCTCATTATTCTGCTTTTGGTTAATGTTCGTGGTCCAGCTTTGTTCGAGTCGTTTCGGACCGTGGGTGGTCTACTATGTGCGATATATCGAGAGGCCTGTCAGCGGTTGCAATTGTTAGAAAACGACACACATTGGGATACAACACATTTCAATGCTATTGTTACTGTACCTGCAATCAAATTCGTACCCTGTTTGCGATCATCATCTCGACATGTTTTCCATCAAATGTGGTCCAATTGTGGAATAAATACAAGGATGACATGGTTGAAGAAATTTTACATCGAGTTCGCACAACAACTGTGAATTACGAGCTGGAAATTAACAATAAGATGCGCAACGAGGCGCTGATTTTGGTTGAATACATGTGTTTACTCATGTGCGGCAGTGACTCCTCAGCAAGAGAACATATAGAACACTTTGGTGAAAGCGATTGACGAATGAAATGGAGTCGTGTTCTTCATCAATGTACCTGGCGGAACTTGCAAAAAGTACCTTATTTTATTACTATTAGCTTGGGTTCGCCCATGATCAGATATTGCGGTGGCGGTTGCCTCTTCAGGGATTGCAGCCACATTGTTGGAAGGCGGTCGAACGGCTCAATCTGCGTTGAAGCTGCCCAACTGACAAACAAACCGACATGCAACATTACGAAGAATTCGGCAAGGACGAAAGTGTTGCAGTGTTGTAAGATCCTCATCTGGGACGAATGCATAATGGGACACAAACGTGCATTGGAGGCACTCGATCGAACTATGCAAGATCTGCGCAGTAACTAGTGACCTTTTGGAGGCGCAATGATTTTGTTGCCAGGTGATTTTCGACAAACACTGCCTGTCATTTCACAAGCCTTAAGCTTTCGTATTTGGGGCGATACGTAAAGAAGCGACAGTTGGCGAGAAATATGTGAGTTACCTTGCAAAACGATCCGTGTGCCGAGATTTTATCGAATCAATTATTGGCGATTGGCAATGGATTGATTTCGTTCCCGCCGAATGTCTGCCATTTCACAACGACGAAAGAGGAACTCATTACGAGTGTTTTACAAACACCAGCCAGAATTATGAGAACCACAATTGACGAAAGATGCCAGGAATTTGAATTTCATAATTCAAAATGTAATTCCTGGACAATTGCATTCATTCATCTTAATTGATTGTGTGACTAAGCCGGACGAAGTAACCAATTATCCAACAAAATTCCTGAATTCATTCAATTTACCAGAATAAACACAATCTAATTTACGACTGAAGATTCGATCTGTTATCATCAGAATCTCAATCAACCGAAATTGTGTGGTGGAACAAGATTGGTCGTTAAGCAACTCAAGAATAATGTCATTCAAGCAATGATACTCAAAGGAAAGTTCAAGGGCGAGGAAGTGCCCATGAATTCTACTTATTTCAAACGATTTACCTATTGAGTTCAAACAAATACAATTTCCGGTTCGCCTGTAATTCGCCATGACAATCAATAAATCACAAAGTCAATCTTTGGAAGTGTGCGGAATTAATCTCAAATGCCCATGCTTCTGGCATTGTTGTTTATTAACCTTTTTTATTTACGCGCCGGATAATGGAACAAAGAATGAAGTCTACCACAAAGCACTGAATTGAACGAGCGCAAGATTCTGTCAACCTCTACAATCATGTAAATAAAGCATATAAATTCAAACAAATTCGAAAAGTGTTTCATTCAATCAATATCTAAAATTCAAGTTTCGTAATCTGTTATCGATCGCGAATGAACGATAAAAAAAATTGAGTCTGGCTTAAAGTAACCTAAAAATAAAATTATCATGAATATGCGGAATTATTTGAATCCTAAAATCGATTAACGCAGAACAAAGTTCGCCGGGTCAGGTAGTATAGATATAGATATAGCTAGTTTTCTTTGGTATGTGTGCTGTTCTTTCGTTACATCGCTTCTATTTATCAAAAAACAAAAAGCTGCAATGTCCATGGTCCACTTCCACCTTGGGTATGTTGCGGAAAAATCTATCTAGTCTATTTCGCAGACCTAACAGTGGTGAGGTTTCCTGCATACAAAAAGCCCTATTTGTCGAAGTGAGCGGCAAGCTCTACCGAAATCAATAGCGATAAGAAACTTGTCGATCGGATGTGACATTTGATTGATAACAAACAGCAAACAATAACTAAGCTTCAAAGCCGGCTATTGATAATTCAATTGGAATCAATGCTCTATCGCCTATAGGCTACCGTTTTTTGAAGAGCGTTTTTCGACGACGACCATCTGACCGATGCGGTCAATAATAATAACAACGATACATTTAAAAAAAAATTAAGTCTAGCTGTAACACTCTTCAGATAGCAAACAGGTCCGACAAACGAGTGACTTCAACTCGCTCTCGATAGCAGTAAGTAATCTGTTGAATCATCAATCCTATATACCTATAGTTAGATTAGACCAAGTTGCCGCAGTTGATTATCTTTGAGCGAAATTTATGACTGAGGCGTATCGGCGGAATAGGTACTTAAATACGATAGAGCGATCAGACAGGAATGGTCTTATCAGTGCAGTAGAATGAATTCCACAACAAACCACAGGCGAGAAGCCGTTTTCAGCCTGATTAAATTTCGAGTAGTTTACTTTGGGCTTAGAACCAATAATGTTAGTAAATATATGACAAGGGATGTGTACAAAAATAGTATCACTAATCAATCTTATTATGTGCAAGGTGTAGCTCGTCGTACGTGACGAATGGTCATAAGAGATTCAGCGAAAAAAAACACGTTAAGAATGTTACTAAGCACATGGCCAAAACTGTCGGTTTTACACCTGCAGTTATCAATCCAAGATTAGGTAGTATATTGGGAAGTTCGCCGTTCCAGTGTGAGCTATGGTTGTGCCCCCCAAGCAGGATAAGGACACCACCAACCGTGCGTTTAATATATATTTAGCGCAAACTATAATTGCTTTCTCAAAAACGATAACTATTCCGATTCGAGATACATAGATGGGTAATAATCTTTCTCTACGGATGCCTCGGCCTTGGCCCACTAGGTTGCCTCCGTCCCAATAAAACAATAAAACTGTTTATATCATTATGGCTTTCCCTCTGCTGTACTCGGATACTTTGTCTAACGCTCGACTGTGTTTGTAGTGATTTTGGTATGTATGCTAAAGCCAACTATCCCAGAGCCTACCAGCCAGTAATTGGCCAGAGGCCGAGGACAAAGTCGAAGAAAAAGCCCCGATTGTTGTTTATTTACATTAATAAAACTTTACGACCATTCAATAACTGGCGAAACTGCTTTTCTTACCATCGCAAAGGCATCCGTCATCGATCTGTCAATTTCGAGCGAAATTCCCTCTCCCAGCGTATGCATACACATCACGCTTAGGATAAAAGCTCATTAGAGACGGGCAATCCTTGGCCATCCGGCCGGAGCTGGTGCCCGTTCGTACGACTGATGGCCCGATTTCGTACTAAAAATGTAGTAGAAACAGATTTTTATTCCTTTACGATTATGCTTGTAATAAAAACTTGGAAGAACAAATCCATCCGATGCCAGTACGGCAGCCATATTGATTTCTATGAAACATGCGCGTGGAGGCATGTCGTAAAACCATCTCAATTCGTCTCGTGTCTGTGTTCTGTGTATTTACTTCGTTTGGCCAAGAACAAGTTACATATATATAACTATTGGCAGAAGCCCTGTCAAGAAGTCGCATGCGTTGTTCTGTTTTGTTTCGAATAGGGACCCGCGACAAAAGCCACTTGTGAGTTGAACTCTTGCCTGATGAAGATGCCATACGAATTTCACAATATGCATCGTTGAAGATTGAATAAGTAAAGCTCTGGGCTTCTGTTTCTGTTTGCTTTAAACAGAACGACAGCTGTGGCTCATTTAAGTTGATTTTCAACTTTATATATTAACTTACAGCCATTAGATATAATATAATATTTATCCGTTACTATTCGTAATAATGGTAGGGTGACCATTATAGTTGATTCCAAACAATACTATTGGTCAAAATTGATTGTCAATTCACACAAAAATTGCAGCTGTAGTAACATATTCGTAATTCTTGAGGATTTATAACGTGATATAATGTAATGTAATTGAATGCCTTCCAAAATAAATAAAAAACCAAGATCTAATCATTACACTTTGACCCATGACCCCACCGGCCAAAATGAGCTTACAAACTAATTTTTCCATCGATTTGTATTCTAAAAATGCTTTACTGTTTTTTACTGTTATTTTCAATTACATTATGGTTGGCCATGAGAACAAGGCGTTGTTGACTATAGTTTTGATTCAGTCTTTGCAAGTTTCAACAGTCATTATTGTCAAATTTAGTTGCCACGTACAGTTGTCCAATCTGCAATGTCATCATTTTTAATTTACAGGGTGGCGATGGTTACCTTTTAAAAAAATGTATCAGAATATATTTTGTAGAGTTTTGTTTAGCGATACGTACGTGTTTTTCGATGTGCGTTTGAATGTCTGGCACTTGACAGACGTGATAAGTTTAGGAAGATTTAAGTTTTTGTTACACAACAAACATAGACGAAAGGTGGTAGTAGGTTTATATTTGAATAAATCTGAAATCTTGAGACGGCTTTAAGACATTGCACAGTGGGAAAAAAAGTACCCGAAACGCGAAAGAATTCTGTATCTCAGCTCGGAGTGGAACGATTTCTGTAAATGTTACCTTTACATGAAGTAAAATTTCTAAGAAATCGAATGGACGTGGTCTCATTGGCCGCATGGAACTGCTTGGCGAGCAAATGAGCTCATTTTACCCTGGTTCCCCTTATATTTCCTTGTTGTTCAGACATTTCTTTGCTCGGTGTGACTCAAGATCAACAAAATGATGCTAGTCCTATGTAAAATTTTTAGGAAAATCGATTGTAGTAAGTTTCGTTTTCCACACGGCTCTGCGAATGAAGATATGGCTGATTATACCCTGATTCTCCTAATATTTTTATGTTTTTCACAATTTTCTTTGCTCGGTGTGGCTCAAGATCAATAAAATAATACTAGTTCTTTGAAGAATTTTCTGTGAAATCGATTAAAATTAGCTTTATGTAACGCACGGCTCTGTGATCGTAGATATGGGTGATTTTACCCTGATTCCACTAATAGTTTTGTATTTATCATAATTTTTTTTGGTCGGAGTTACTCTAGATCAACAAGTTAAGACTAGTCCTTTGTACAATTTACTGGAAAACCGATTGAAACTGGTTTCATTCACCGCACAGCTCTGTGAACAAAGATATTGTAAATTTTACCCCAATTCCCCTAATATTTTTGTGTTTCTCAGAGATTGCTTTGTTCGGTGTGACTCAAGAACAACAATGCTAATTCTATGTAAAATTACCTGATAAATCGATTGGAGTTGGTTTCATTAACCGCACTGCTCTGTGAATGAAGATATAGCCGATTTTACCCTCATTTCAATAATATTTTTGTATAATTCAGAACGAAACACCAATCGATTGTCCAGAAAATTTTACATAGGACTAGCATAGTTTTGTTGATCTCGAGTCACACAGAGCAAAGCAATTGCTGAATAACATGACAATATTAGGGGAATCAGGGTAAAATGTACCATATCTTCGTTCACAGAGGTGTGCGGTGAACAAAATTAACTCCAATCGTTTTTCCAGAAATTTTACATAGGACTAGCTTTACTTTGTTGATCTTGAGTTACACCGACCAAAGAAATTTCTGAATTACAAAAATATATTAAGGGAATCAGGGTAAAATGTGTCATATCTTCAATCACAGAGTGGTGAAACTAATTCTAATTACAGAATGAAACAGGAAATTTATATGGGACTAACCTTATTTTGTTGCTTTAAAAAACACCGAACAAAAAATTTCTGAAAAATATCGAAAATGTTAGGGGAATCAGGGTAAAATCAGCCATATCTTCATTCAATGAACCGTGCGATGAACAAAACTAACTCTAGTCGATTTTCCAGAAAACTTTACATGGGACTAGCTATATTTTGTTGTTCTTTAAACACATCGAGCAAAGAAATTTCTGAAAAACACAACAATATTAGGGGAATCAGGGTATAATCAACCATTTCTTCATTTACATAGCCGTGCGGTGAACGAAACCTACTTCAATCGATTCTTCTAAATTTTTTACATAGGACTAGCATCATTTTGTTGATCTTGAGTCACACCCAGCAAAGAAATTTCTGAACAACAAGGAAATATAAGGGGAATCAGTGCAAAATGAGCTCATTTGCTCCCTAAGCAGTTCCGTGCGGCCAATGAGACCTCATCCATTCGATTTCATGAAAATTTTCCTTCAATTTAAGGTAACATTTACAGAAATCGTTCCACTCCGAGCTGAGATATAGAATTCTTTCGCGTTTCGGGCACTTTTTTTTCCCACTGTGCATTGGTGGGGACAAGAGATTTATCTTTCAGCTCGTAAAAATATACAACGAGAATTTTGGGTAAGTACAAAATCAACCATGCATGCACTTCATCCAAACGGTTAGGACCAAAATGATTGTGAAATGCGTAACAGGAAAAAAAACGCTAAAATCCGACACAATCAGGGTGAGCAATGACTAAGGGTCTGAATGTTTCCTGTACATCCTAAAACTCAATACTAATTACTACATCGAATATATTTTGAAGAATCACTTGTTACTCCATGCTTCAAATGTATTCGTGAAAATTGTCATTATTTTAAGGTAGCTGAACTTTACCGCCTACTCAGCATATTGTTATTAGGCCTGTTACCATCTGACATATTGTTAAAACTATATAGGAGATTGTCAGTTTATAGTTTGGTATAGTATTTTGGTTGGTAAATGACTGGACAATGCGTACCATCGGTACTCCGCGTACCTGAAGGTATAAAATAGATCCTACTGTGATCCTGAGCCTCTTGTCCAGTAACTTCTATCCCTATCTTCCCGTGGTGTTGACTCGGGTATAAGTAACCATTGGAAAGATCGGGTAACCAACCCCGGGGGGACCTTGGTCATTTGCTGACAGGGAAGGGAGGCTGCCCTCAAAGGGAGCAGTCTATCTGAGCGTCTGTTTCTCCATGTTAGGAGCGGCTGATCATCGTCTTTGTGCCAGCATGGGACTCTAAACAGTGCTGTGCACGATGGTCCTCCAGCGAGACAGGCCCAACAAGCCGAACTTAACTTCAGATTAACTTCAGTATTATTTGAAACTTTGATTTTTTTTTAACCAGAACAAAACGAAAAAACCTAGGCGATGAATTAAGGACTACAATTGGAAACTCGGAATATGGAACCGCAAATCACTCTGCTTCCCTTGCTGCGATAGGATAATCTACGGCGAACTTCAACCACGTAACTTCGAAGTCGTAGCACTGCAGGAGGTTTGCTGGACAGGACAAAAGGTATGGAAATGTGGGCATCGTGCGGCGACTACTTTTTACCAGAGCTGTGGTACTACAAACGAGCTGGGCACCGGCTTTGTAGTGCTAGGCAAAATACGTCAACGCGGGATTGAATGGTTGCCGATCAATGCGGAAATGTGCAAGCTAAAGATCAAGGGTTACAGCGTTGATGATGCGCTGCCCACACGAAGAAGGACCCGATGACGAAAAAGAAGCGTTGTACGCGCAGCTAGAGCTAGAGTGTATGATGGCTGCCCGCAGTGGGACGTAAGAGTCGTCATTGGCGGCATGAATGCTCAGGTAGGGCGGGAGACAATGTACATACCGATAAAAGGGCCTAACAGCCTGCATACCGTATCGAACGATAACGGCCAACGATGCGTGAACCTTGCAGCCTCCCGTGGTTTAGTAGTCCAAAGTACCAACTTCCACCGTAAAGACATCCACTAAGCCACTTGTAGATCACCTGACCAACAAACAGAGAATCAAATCGACCATGTTCTAATCGACGGGAAATTCTTCTCGACATCATCTACGTTCGCACTTACCGCAGTGCGAATATAGACTCGGACCACTACCTAGTTGCAGTATGTATGCGTTCATAACTCTCTACGGTGTACAACACGCGTCGAATTCGGACGCCACGACCTAACATTGAGCTACTACGGGAAACTGGAGTTGCCCAAGATTACGCGAACAGCCCTATAAACGGAAGACCAGCTTGGCACAGCTAGCCTTGAGGATGGCTGGAACGATATTCGAACCACTGGTAGCATTGCAATAGTGACACTATGTACTTCTGCACCGAATCGAAAAAAGACTAGTTTGATGGTGAATGCAAGCAGCTAGTAGAGGTGAAGAATGCAACACGGGCGAGAATGCTGCATCGGCTTACGAGAGCGAATGTAGAACGGTATAGGCAGGCACGGAACAGACAAAATTCTATTCTTCAAAGGAAAAAGCGCCAGATGGAAGATCGAGACCGCGAAGCAATGGAGGCACTGTACCGTACTAACGACCCACACCCCACACTTCTCTCCCTCACGGTATCCAAATTCTTCGCTCTGTTGTGGGGCTTGCAGTACGAACAAACCATCGAGCTAAGTTACCTTTAACCCCTTTAACATTTTTGAGAATTGGAAAACTAGGAGAATTTAAAATTAACACTTCATTTGATCACTTTTTAAAAAATAAAAAATAAAACATTGAAACACTTTTTTCAAATATTTTCGCTAGTAATCGCGAGCAAATTCCTTTAAATTCTACTAGAAGCTTATCTTTTGACAGATAGGCCTGTTTTGTCTGCTACTTACAGACTTCTTCAGAGTCTGGCAATAACAGAGTGGCAACCGCAAGCAGTCAATCATGCTCATGCTTTACATATACTGTATTATTTAAATATTTCATGGGGAAGGGGAGGGACCACCAGGCCACCCGATTGAAGCACTCTGGATGGGGAGAGTGAAAATGCCAACACTCCATTGCTAACAGTTTGTCAATAGAGGGCGGGCACTTCTAACAAGCCATATCATGTCAGATGGCTTGCTCTTTCGACCAATTGTTCAATCTTGTTGTTGGAAGGAGATTCTTTATAGCCATTTAGAAACGTATAAGTGATGTTGCCAATCGATCCACCCAACCCCTTTTTGGCCCTTCATATAATGGCATGATAAAGGTTAATCAGTGGTTAATAAAGCTTGATCAAGTCTAACAGTGATGAGAGCCCATTGCTATCGGACTTAGTTTCCGAGCTACAATGGGTGGTAGTACATATCATACATCATAGATCATACATTCCAGTAGGAGAACAAATATACGAGCATGAGCATAAGTTATTGGAAATAGAAATTGTTCATGCCTTTGCTACTGTAACGTAATTCAATAGACTACAGAAAATGGATCCAAATGAATTTAGTTAGCTGAAACTAGGGTAAATAGTGTTTACTTTATGTATTTCATGGGATATAAACCATATATCACCTTTTCATACATTGAAAAACCCGCCATTTTTTATTTCTTGATTGTCTATGAAGTTTGTTTGCATTCTTAGCTTTTTTTGGCAATAGAATTCAAGAAATTTATCAAATTGTCAAACAGTTCAGGTCCTAATAACCAGGAGAAGCCAGGAATGCAGGGGCGAAGTGGGTCTCAAACTGCACTGGCCCTTTGAAGTATCTATGGGAATTTACTTCTTATTCTCAACCCTGCTTTTCGGTATAATAGCCACTTCAATACCACTGTTCGATTGGACATCGATTTAATAATATATATGTAATATGTTCATGGGAACCGCTCCGTTAACTACTCATCACCCAACATTGATGTATCTGCTGTTAAAATAAGCCAATAACCAAAGCTACTATGTATACACTCAGTTTGGTACACAGCTTTCAAGTGGATTATTAATATTAGAAAATTATTGCCGTAGAAATCAATTCATAATTAACCAACTCCAATCGAAAAGTGGCCATTCACTTCGGTAAAGTTGTTTATGGAATGAGTACTTGTAAGCTCTGATAGCGACCAGTTTTAAATGCTAATAAGACAAAGGACTACGTGGATTAGAATAAAATGTTTGAAAGAATTTTGGAAGAAGGGTTAGGAACATATGTTATGAATCAATATTCAAATTCACCAACTTGGTCATTGGTTATAGAAAACGAAAAAAAAATGGTCTTATTGCTAAATCATTAGCGGTGTCTGTACATGTAGCGAACGAAAAATTGTGAATTGAATACAGCTTAATTAATTCCCTGGAAGTAGACTAACGAGCCTACAAACATCGCCATGCTGTATGATAATCAATTCATTGCATTACTTTTGGCCACTTATGATTTTCTAGTACCTAAATAACTGACATCCATTATATACCAAACAAGATTAATTAAAACATTCATGCTTAAAATTCACAAGACCACCAAGGTAACAATAAAATCATCCCGGGTCATAAGCAATCCGATGCATGTAATTCTGTCTTAAAACGCTACTAACCAGCAAAAAATCACTTCTGAAAACAAAACACCTTTTACAACCTGTCACAACAATGGTGTCACGGTGTGTGATTCGACTTCCTACGTGCCTTTTTGTCCATACCCCATTTGCTACAGGTTTCGTTATAACGCAGATTCCCTTTACCTACCGCAGATTCCAACAAACTCTGCATGAAGCTTCATTTGTCCTTGCCTTGCAGGTTCGTATATCTGAAACGAACAAACCAAATTCAAACAAATTCATCTCAGCATTCTCTCCGGTAATGACCCTAGCTAAGACTATGCGATAAAACAGACAAGCTCCCTCCGGTGAATTCTCGGCGACAACCACATTAGTGGTATTGGGAACCAGTACCATAACCAAGATCACACCGATGGCAGATCGTTAATGGGCCACCGTCGTCATCAACATCTCGTATCCAAGACCGTGATCGACCAACATATTCCTGTTAATGACGATGACCTTCGTTGACGACGCTACGGTACGTGGTCAGGATCGGGAAGGTCGTAAACGAACAGTAGGCCATTAAATTCTATCAATTCAGACACTTGAAAACAATTTCACCAGTGTGGTGTGCAGTTGGTAGTTCACTGAAGGAGAGTGTTTCTTAATTTGCAACCATCAGAGAGAAAGAATTTACAGGAAAAAGAGCGAACTAGAACACACTAATTCGATTGACTGATAAACCACTCACTTGTGGTTCAGAAGTTATAACAGGTGGCAACTAAAATTTTGGAATTTCTTTCTCAAGCTGTCGGAAAAAGACAAACAAACTTAAAAACGATCTGATTTATTGAAATTAAAGATACGTTGTCCATGGTTAAAAGAATAAACATTTGAAAACGGTCCATAATCGGCAGTTCGGGGAAGCTTTCATTTGATGCCGGAACAGGAGTGTTGTACGGTTTTCATGTTAACTTTGCGAATGCATCTCTTGATTCTTCCATTCAACTGTTTGCAATATTTGGCGCGTCAGTTATTTTTGTTCACCAAGGAGCGGAAAATCTCGAAGAAATCTTCGATTGGATGACACTGAGTCGGGTTGTTATTTTTTGGTACAAATGGGATCGAATGAGTTTTCAGAAACAATTGTGTTTTTAGTGTAATGCGATGATGCTTTATCTGAGCAAAACAAGTATTGTCCATCGGCATGATTTTTTTGTAGAAACAAGATCAAAATTTTCTTCAAACATTCGTTCTGGTACACATCTTGATTGATAACAAAACCGGAGGGCTTGAATCATGGCTTAGGAATACCTCTTACGGAAATGGCAATGTAAAGCATGTTCAAACTTATGTGTAAACCTATATTATATGTTCAAAGATGCAGTAAAGGGTGATACGGTCAAAATTTGGTCAAGGGAAAACGCGTGTAAATCGGTTAAATCGTTTATTTAAAAAATCAAATTAAATTTCTTTTTCAAGTTCAATTAGTATTAAATTCAGGAAAAATATTCAGTTAGGCTTCCGCTTTTCCAAATCAGAATTGCCGGGCCTTACGCTTGACCTCTGCCATCAGATTTTGTACAGCCACCTTGTCCACCTTCTTCGCCGCAGAAAGCCAGTTTGCCTTGAACTGCTGCTCGTCCTTAGCAGTTTTTTTGGTCTTCTTTAGGTTCCGCTTGACAATAGCCCAGTATTTCTCAATTGGGCGGAGCTCTGGCGTGTTGGGTGGGTTCTTGTCCTTGGGAACCACCTGCACGTTGTTGGCGGCGTACCACTCCATGGCCTTTTTACCGTAATGGCAAGATGCCAAATCCGGCCAAAACAGTACGGAACAACCGTGTTTCTTCAGGAAAGGCAGCAGACGTTTATTCAAACACTCTTTCACGTAAATTTCTTGGTTGACAGTCCCGGAAGCTATGAAAATGCTGCTTTTCAAGCCACAGGTACAGATGGCTTGCCAAACCAGATATTTCTTTGCGAACTTTGACAGTTTCGTGTGCTTGAAAATATCTGCTACCTTTCCCCTTCCTTTTGCCGTATAAAACTCCTGTCCCGGAAGCTGCTTGTAGTCGGCTTTGACGTAGGTTTCGTCGTCCATTACCACGCAGTCAAACTTCGTCAGCATCGTCGTGTACAGCCTCCGGGATCGCGCTTTGGCCGTCGTATTTTGTTTATCATCGCGATTTGGAGTCACTACCTTCTTGTAAGTCGATAGTCCGGCTCGTTTTTTGGCTCGATGCACGGTTGTAGACGATACACCCAGCTTATTTGCGGCATCTCGGAGCGATAGGTTAGGGTTTCGCTTGAAACTACCGGCAACTCTCTTTGTCGTCTCAGCGGCTTCCGGTTTTCGATTTCCCCCCGATCCAGACTTCCTGGCTGTCGACAAACGTTCCCCAAACACTTTAATTACATTTCTAACGGTTGATTTGGCAACTTTTAGCGATTTTGCCAACTTTGCGTGCGAGTAGCTCGGATTTTCGCGATGCGCGAGCAAAATTTTGATACGCTGCTCTTCTTGCTTGGACAACTGAAGAGTGAATTCCAAAATCAAAATAGGAGCAACATTCTACACACACACACCTTCAAAATGAGGGGTGTTCAGGTTTTTTAAATGCAAAATTGAAAGAAATACGTCAAGTTGATATTGACCAAATTTTGACCGTATCGCCCTTTATAACTATCCATGGAGTAGTTTCGATTGTTTCCGGAAATTTACGTCTTCGATAGAGAGAAGTAACTTTCATCGTCCAAAACAAAACATTTTCCGGAATATTTTTTATCAAACAGTGGCTTTCACTTTCGAAATCTTTTTCTCAATGTATTTTGGGGCTCTTGTCTTCTTTCGGCACTTAATTCCGACTCTTTTCGCTGTTTTGCTGATGTACTTGTAAAAACAGTTCTAGGTACGTTTTTCATTAGGGCGAACGTAACATTAAGAGATTCTTTTTGATTACTTTCTCTTGTATTCATATTTCAGTCAACTTTACGTGTTTCATTCTAGAATTTGTAGAGTACGTTTGCACTATATGCGAACACTGTTGTGTTTCGATCTGTATTAAAAAATCCCTCGATTTTTTAATAATGGCGCTGTAATAAATAAAAGAGAGCGAGACTGGAAAGAATCTCTTGTTAGATTTGCATAATTGAAAAAAATCCCAGAATTAAACTTTTTTGCAGCCCAATGAATCCTTGTTGTTGATGGCACGGAAATGAGAACGAAGTCTTTTTGCGTCCACCATTTTGGCTGGTCTTCCACTATCTTGCTTACGAGTAGTTGTTGGGGATCTTAAAATATGGTAAACGGTCGAAGCCGCAACATTTTGCATGAACATTTATCCAAGAGAAAGCTGTTTTCTAAATGGGTGCTGTGTTTGCTTACAGTGGACCAAAGATGGACTTTGGGCAGCTTTCCCTAACTCATAAAAGTTTGCGTTTACTGATAATTTCACTAGAAAATATCTGATATGGCAAGCGATTCCAGATGCGAACAAAAACTCATGTTTTGGTTACAAATGAGTCTATGAACTCGATGTTCTACAAGTGCCTGTAAATGAGTCTATGAACTCTAGAGAGTGCCTGGAAAATCGCATTCTACCATTCACCAAAGCACCGTTGCAACAGGGTGGATTTCATCTAAAAAGACCTCAAACCACCAAGTTGCCCTCCATTTTGCCCAATCTAAAAATAGTGGCAATTGTTAAACGGAAACTGAAAGAGACTGGAAAAGTAGCTCGGGATGCTGTAAAGATGTAGAGATACTGGCATAAAATGGCCACTCAAGTTTTGAACAAAGCGTCCAAAAGATGATACGAGTTTTTTCAAGAAACGTTCGTCATTTCATCAGAAACAAAACGGAATAAGACTGTTGATATTTTTCATAAGAATGCTATAAAAAACCTCTATTTAGGCTGCTCAACTGTTTAAATTTATCAAGACAACCCCGAGATACAGTTGATTTCTTGCGTTCAAGTATTAAGTTTTTTTTAAATTATTTTCAGAATAAACACTGAAATGTAAAACTCTTTAAAACACATTTTTTTTCTCTTACGCAATCTTACTTAGCTATTCTCATTACCCTACCATTGTTATATTACAAAAAAAAAAAAACACTACAACTGTAGTTCCTATTTTCATCCCATTTGTTTCTGCTATTTGCAGAATGTGAGTCACTGGGTGCAGCAGAAAATAATGCGATAATTTGTTCTATTTCTTTCAACTCCCATTATGGTTATGGTTATTATTGACTTCAGGGTTTTCACACTAGGGTGTGATGTTTTGCAGGCTCGTGCTTCAACTTATGCCCAAATCGGCTAATCCAACGGATTAAGATCTGGACTGCTGGGGGGCAACAAATCCTTCAGCCAAAACTTCATGTTATCGTTCAACCATTGTTGGGTTCGATTGGACGTGTGACACGGCGCTCCATCCTGCTGTAGGACAACGTTTTGGTCCTCGGAGAAGTTGGCCTTCACCCTGGGAAGCACTTGATCCTTTAAAATACCGATATACACTTCGGTATTGATTTTAACTCCACCATCAATAAAAACAGGCGGCATTTTCACACCGTTGGACGCCACCAAGCCAAACATCATGAAACCAGCCGGATGTTTAGTTTGAAATTTGAATTAATTTTTTTCCGGAACGTTCTCCATTTTCTGCGGTGAAATGAACCGGTCCGTACGGCTGTTGGCCACAGCATCGATGCTGAAAAGCTTTTCGTCGGAGAACAGGATTATCATTTTTCCTTCTTCAACAAGGAAAGCAATCTCTTGGAACGAGTCACTCGTAGTTCCTTGACCCGGTCCTTAATCAAGTGGCGTTTCATTCTGGCTCTGGAAGATGCATGCAGGTCTTCTTTGATGATTCTCCGAATGGATTTCCCCGAAATATTGGCTTTCTTTGCAAGTATTCATATGGAACGCACCGGGTTGCGAGCAATTTTTGCACGGACCGATTTGATCACGTTCGGCGTGCGTGCAAAGCGCGGACGTCCGCTTCCCGGCTTTCTCTGCTAAGGATCCTGTAGGGACTTTTTTATGCGGTAAACTGTTGCCAAATGGCACCATATCACCTTGGCAATCTCTTTCGACTTCTTCTCGGCGAGCAACAAACTGGCGATCACTCCGCGAACATTTTGACGAATTAGCAATAAAACAAATAGAATGTCTGGATGCAACACTTGAAAGTGAACATAAACAAATACACTTTTGACAGAAATTAGTCATTAGCTACACGAAATAACCCAATACTCAAGTTTGAACATTTTCGCATTATTTTCTGCCGGACCCTGTATGGCATTGAAATGCTAAGACAATAGCTACTGCTCCTGTCCCAATCACTACAAAAACCCGATAATCCACGGAGGGTGAGTGAACCCTTCTTACACTTCACCATCATTACGAAATCAAAGGTGGCCAACTTGAATTGAACTTACCAGTTCATATTCAAACATCGGAGCGAGTAGTCGTATTTTTCACTGCGGTCTGAGAATTAATCGTTATTTGAATAGTGTTGAAGATAATTGTTTGGCTGAACCAAGGTTCAGCTGCCTATTGTTACACTGACCTTGAGTCAATATATCGAAATCGATACGTAATACAAAGAGAATAATGGAATCTCGCAACGTTCACACTAACTGTGTCAAGGTCCAGTTCGGACCAAACACGAAAATGCCAACGGACAAAGAGGTTTTTGCCTTCTTTCGGAAGTGCGAATGGTCACCGGAATCGCTTTGTGCGATGTTTCGAGAACCCAGGGAGTATAGTGTCTATGTTAAATTCCAAACAGAGGACCTGATGAAGACGGCGCTACTGAAATGTCCACCGAGCGACACGTTCGCTTATGACAACGGTGAGACGGTTCAAGTCTCATTTGCAACGGCCAGAGGTGACTTCCGATACGTACGTCTTTTTGGACTACCTGTCGAGGTCGATGAGAAGCACGTAGCCACCGTGCTGTCCAAATACGGTAAGATTCATCACATGATCCGAGAAAGATTTGGTCGAGATACTGGATATCCAATACTCAACGGCGTCCGTGGTGCACATATGGAAATTTCCACTGCCATTCCACCTCAGCTACATGTACAACACTTCCAAGTTCGCGTGGTTTATGAGGGTATGCAGAGCAAATGTTTTGCTTGCGGTAGTCCGGAACATGTCAAGGCGAGTTGCCCGAACATCGGTCTCCAACCGCCTGAGGCTGAACGAATCTGGGTCAACGTCCTATGCTGGAGCTCTGTTGGGTATGTTCGTCAATCAGAAGCCAGGAACGTCCGAGAGGCGGGATAAATCAACAGAGGAGGAGAAATCTCAAACTCACGTGGAAGGGGAGAGTGGAACTTTGGTTGTTGAGCTTGCAACACCAGCTACAACCGCTACGCAATTCAACGAGACAACAAAAACTGGAACCGATGATGCACGGTCCGCATCACAACGAGAGACTGACAGCCCTACTACACAAATACCGGTAGTAGCTGCCCGTACCTGTCCTGTTGGGCAAGTAGAATCAACCGAAATGGAGCAGGAGCAACAAATCGGCGATCAAGATTGGTG
Organism: Aedes japonicus; assembly: GCA_034211315.2. NCBI lineage: Eukaryota > Metazoa > Arthropoda > Insecta > Diptera > Culicidae > Aedes > Aedes japonicus. Next base: position 31,204 of record JASCZW010009803.1, read on the forward strand.
TACAACGAAGAAGCGAGGCCGCGCGTCGCGAAGAGACGAAACTGCTGTAAAAAACGGTTCAGATTCATCGGAACCCGAAACGACGAAACTTCGAGTGCTCGAAAAGCAATCTCTGCGTACACGATCGCGGATTCAACGGAGGAAAAGTAAGTAAATTTGGTGTTGTAATACTGTGAAATGAACGATGGCGAACTTTGACAGTTTCGTGTGCTTGAAAATATCTGCTACCTTTCCCCTTCCTTTTGCCGTATAAAACTCCTGTCCCGGAAGCTGCTTGTAGTCGGCTTTGACGTATGTTTCGTCGTCCATTACCACGCAGTCAAACTTCGTCAGCATCGTCGTGTACAGCCTCCGGGATCGCGCTTTGGCCGTCGTATTTTGTTTATCATCGCGATTTGGAGTCACTACCTTCTTGTAAGTCGATAGTCCGGCTCGTTTTTTGGCTCGATGCACGGTTGTAGACGATACACCCAGCTTATTTGCGGCATCTCGGAGAGATAGGTTAGGGTTTCGCTTGAAACTACCGGCAACTCTCTTTGTCATCTCAGCGGCTTCCGGTTTTCGATTTCCCCCCGATCCAGACTTCCTGGCTGTCGACAAACGGTCCCCAAACACTTTAATTACATTTCTAACGGTTGATTTGGCAACTTTTAGCGATTTTGCCAACTTTGCGTGCGAGTAGCTCGGATTTTCGCGATGCGCGAGCAAAATTTTGATACGCTGCTCTTCTTGCTTGGACGGCATTTTGACAACTGAAGAGTGAATTCCAAAATCAAAATAGGAGCAACATTCTACACACACACACCTTCAAAATGAGGGGTGTTCAGGTTTTTTAAATGCAAAATTGAAAGAAATACGTCAAGTTGATATTGACCAAATTTTGACCGTATCGCCCTTTACTTTTGAAAACTTCTCCTTTCTTAGCTCTGGTAAATATAAGTGTGGATAAGAAAGGGACAGGAATTTTGCTAAAGAAAAACCTAAGTTACAGCTCTCAAACTATTGCGGTTCCGTGTTCGGATCATCATGCAGTACTATTGAAATTGTCAGTGAAACAACAAGAGCTCAACACTAGAGGGAGAGGATATTGGAAAATAGATTCAACGCTATTGTCGTCTCCTGTGGTTAGTCAAGCATTTGAAAGTCAGTATGCGCACTTAAGGAACAGGTTGAGTTACATGGATCACAATGCATGGTGGAATTATGCATTCAAGGCCAAAGTTCGTAGTTTCTACAAAGCTGAATCGTGGCGTTAGTACCAGGCTGAGCAGAACAGTAAAAGTGTATTGTATTCCCGGTTTCAAGACTTGTCTAGTAGGAAGTCTAACGGCGAAAATGTCTCCGAGGAAATCAACATGGTTAAGCATCTTTTGATGGAGCAAGAGTATGCAAGGCTACGGCGTTTACAGTCAAGAATACCAGAAATATCACTGGGAGAAGAAGAAAAGATGAATGTCTACCAAGTATCCAAGCATTTACATAACCATCTTACACCTGTGCTTCAATCCACTGGAGTCAGTGGATCGCCGATCAATCGTCCATCGTTGCCAGAAGTACACAAACATTACACCGATCTTTTTGCCGAGAGTGAAGCTTCTAGGATCAGTGAGTCAGCATGCCCTATCAGTTACATCACCAATATGCTTGATGAAGAAGATGCGACTGGATTAGTTCTACCGATCACTGAGGATGAAATTTTTCAAACTCTTAAGCAGTGTTCAAAGAAGAAGTCGCCTGGGCCAGACGGCTTAACATACGAATTTTACGTTGAGCATTTTGATCTGCTTAAATGTGATCTTGTACAACTGTTTAATGCGTATTTTAGTGGACAAACAATTCCGCCCAAAGATTTCTCAGCGGGGATCATCATCATGATCCCTAAGAAAGCAACGGCTCCAACAATTCAGGATCATCGCCCAATAAGTCTATTGAACACAGATTACAAGTTGTTTTGCAAAATTATTGCTAAGCGGATCGCATCAGTATTGGATCAATTGTTGGGTCCAGGACAGTGTTCTACAGTAGATGGCAGATCTTGTACGGATAACCTGAAAGATATCAGACGATTGGTGACTCGCTCAATTGAATCCAAACGGTTTAAAGGATTTTTGCTTAGTGTTGATCTGGAAAAAGCGTTCGATAACGTGAACCATACCTTCCTGTGGAAAGTGCTAGACAAATTCAGATTCCCGACCCAGCTGATTCTTTGTTTGAAATCGTTGTATAGCAAAGCAGCATCAAAAATTTTGCTAAACGGTTTCTTGACACCAAAAATAAAAATTCTCTCTTCAGTGCGACAAGGATGCCCGCTCAGTATGATCCTTTTCGTGCTTTATATCGAGCCATTGATCAGGAACTTACATGACAGCTCCACAGGTGTTCTTGTTTACGGAAGATTCCTAAAAGTTGTAGCATATGCTGATGACATCAACATATTTGTCAAGAACCAGGACGAATTCTATTTGATTATGCAAATCCTTGATTCGTTCACTACGGGTTAATTTTCGAAAATCTTCGTTTTTAAGGTTCAATAAAGCTATGTCTGGTCCCCAAAAAGTTGCGGAGGTCGATGAATTCACAATACTGGGTGTGATCATCGCTGGAAGTTGGTCGAAGATTATAGACAAGAATTATGCGAAACTAATCAGACATATTAATTTTCGCTTGCTAACAAACGCCCCACGGAATTTGAACTTGCTGGAACGTGTATGGGTGTTGAGTACTTTCATACTCTCTAAATTGTGGTACATTGCGCAGGTGTTCCCACCAAGGAATTGTCATTTGGTTAGAATAAAGAGCATGGTTGGAAATTTCCTTTGGCGTGGAGCTATTTTCAGAGTTGCTAGAGATCAGCTGTATTTAGATAACACTAGAGGAGGTTTACGTTTAATTGATCCGGAATCAAAATGCAAAGCTCTTTTCTTGAAAAACGTTTTACATTCTGGCCTCGATGGAGAAGATACAACGGAGGAGTATTTACTGGATTTCACGAATAGCGGTCGCCTTACACGAAACTTTAAGGAATGGATCTCAGAAGCGCGAATCATAGCGCAAGGAAGAAATGCCAGAGCCGAAACATCAAAACAATTGTACAACAACCTTCTTAATGCCGCAGAGATTTCTGTTCGGGTTGAAAATGATTACCCTGATGAAAACTGGACGTTACTTTGAAAGAATATAAGCTACAACTTTCTATGTTCCGAGGATAAATCAAATGTCTTTCTGTTAATTAATGATGTTATACCGAATAAAGAGAAGTTATTAGCTTACAACATTGGGAGACTTTTAGACGGATATTGCGATAATTGTAGTCTTCCAGACACAAACCTGCATCGCGTGAGAGAGTGCACTAGAACCAAAGACATTCGAGAATGGACGGTAGAAGTGTTAAGAAATAAACTTAATGTGAACTTTTCTACAATAGATGAAATTCTGTGCAAACCTGTAAATATAACCGATAAAAGTCAGACAGCTGCATTATGGTTATCAATTCATTATATCAGTTGGAGCGTAACAATGAAAACAGGTAGTCTATTTTGTTTTAAAAAAAAGTATTCGAGAAATTCGATGGGAAAACAGGAAAGTTTTTGCAGAGCATTTTGATGGACATTTGAACATATGCTAAGGGTAAAATAAGTTAGAAGAATAAGAATTGTTGTATTAAATGTTATATTAAACTTATATCAATAAAAAAAAAAAAAAAAAAACAAAACAAAAAAAACTTACTCGCACAGAGTTGTGTTTTCCATTTTTGAACTGCAACGAGTATATTTTTATCTCGCAATAATGTACTCTCGGATATTGTTTTGGTCATATCTCCATAAAGGATTATCCAATCATAATTTTGATCTGTTGTTTGTGGATTTTATAACTTTGATTTAGCGCCAACAAAACTAAAATCCGTACACAAATAGCTCAATATGTTATCGGAGACTAAACTGTTTGATTACTATTATAATACGCCGTAAAGTACTGTTTCGTTCAAATCTTCGTAACGAAATGTCCAAATGAAAAAAAAATCGGTTCACAAACGGCTGAGAAACCGATGTGATATTGTTAGACACACACACACACACACACACACACACACACACACACACACACACACACACACAAATAGTGGCCATGACAACAGAAAATTAAAATGTGTTCATATTAGTTTTGTAAAATTTCAATATATTCAACTAACTTTTTCAGGATATATCAAGATTTTGGTGAAATGTGGCTATTGCTGAAAACGAACGAAAACGTGCTTTAGCGCGATCAAATATAATAGATACGAATAATTGCAGTATTTTTTCATATACATAAAAATAAACACTATTGTATAAATAGTTCACGGGAATGGGAGGGACCATCAAGGCACCCGAATGAAGCACTCTGGATGGGGAGAGCGGGAATGCCAACTCCCCATTGCTGACAGTTTGTGAATAGAGGGCGGGCTCTTCTCCCCGCCTATTTGGGCATCCTCATGTTAGATAGCTTACTCTTTTGACCAATTGTTCAATCTTGTTGTTGGATACAATGGCATGATTGGGATAATCAGTGGTTATTAAAACTATATCAAGTCTAACAGAGAGGACAGCCCAGTGCTGTCGGACTTAGTTTCCGTGCAACAATGGCTGGTAGTACATATCACACATCACATCCTTAAGCGCGGCTGAAAGGTTTATTGCACTTTAGTAACCGTTGATTTTGCGATATTCAACGACTTTGAAACATCGACGTGCGACATATAAGGATTTCTCCCATTTTTTTGCAAAATTAGTTGACAAATTTGATGCCGTGCTCCTGATTCGATGCCATTTTGCAGATTAAATGTGACTGTGGCAAAACGAGTTCTCTGTGATTTCACACTTTCATTAATATTCTTATAGTGGTGTTCGTAATAGCTAATGCTCTATTGCTGTGTACATTTTTTAAGCAGCTCATAATATTAATTTATAAATTTATATTATATTATGTGTACCTTTGTGCCAGTATTTTTTCTTAAAACATCAATCTTATACTTATCTTATCTTCAAAGGGAAATTAATGTAACAATTGAAGAATGCAAAGATGTTTGTCTGAAATTATTATTGATTTCTAGAGTCTCAATATTCGAAATTCTATTTTATTCAGAAATACTATACCAGGTAAGTAGTTTTGTATTAAATCATCTTCAATCACAGCATAAAGCATCGCCCTAATATTATTAGTTTATTATTTAGACATTAAAATGTTTAGGATTTCCTATTTATAAGAGTTATTACATTTGGTTGATTGCTCTTAATATGATCTTCAAAGGTTACTTTTTGATTCAGAATCTGTTCAGAATATTTCGCTAGATTTGACCATGACTCCGTTCATAGTGACTATATGACTATTATTTGGTTTCAATAATGCTGCTCTTGTATTGTGTTGGTATTTTATAAATAGAATTTTGGGAAAATTTTGAGAAATCTTCCATTTTAGAAAATAATCAGCGAAAATGTCTAAACTTTATTGCAGTCTCCTGGAAATAGCACCAAGGCTCTTTCCTTTATCGGTAAGGCATGTGTCATGCGTGAAAAAGGTTCCAGAATTTAGTACTGACGACACAGTTTGAAGTATTACCTACCACCAGGGGTGGATCGCTCTTGAGCATCTTTGTCGAATCTTTTGAAAACAGAATGCAGGCGTTTCGTCCGTTTTAATCATTAGTTAAAACGTCTTTCCATCGATAGAATAATGTTAGCAAACACCCGATCAAACTGTGAAAATTCTTCATCATTGAGCCACAGCCCATGTTTTCTTGGAGAGTACACTTGATTGCTCAATTAAGTCCACTTTCAGTCAAAAGGCGAAGTGTGGCTCGGCAGTGTGTATTTCAAGAGGCCCAGACTACACTATCTTTAATTCTGGAGTACTTTTTCAAACAGAAGTATCTGATTTTGCAAAAAAAAAGAGGGGAAGTAAGATTCAAACGAAACTTTCTCAAAAATCTCAGCACCCTCACGGAGAGTAGCAACATCATCATGTTAGGGAAATGTCATTCCTTGTGTTGATGGCCCTAGTTTGCATGAAAGTGAATCTTACTTCCCCTCGTTTTTCACAAAATCAGATACGTCTGTTTAAAAAGTACTCGAGAATTTATCTATTTTAAAACAAAATAATAAAAATCTCAATTGCAAAACAACATCACCCTTCTGGTTTGAAGAAAAAAGACCCAAAAGAGCGATCCAATCCTGCCAACAAATACAATAAAATGTGAAATGAGTCAAACAGGCGCGTGAAGAAGTCATACGATGAGTTTCACACTTACTGTCTCTCCTACACGGACGGGGATTAATGAAAATGAACATGCCTCAATGCATGATGCCTCCTCGAGCAAGCGGCGTCGGTCGTCTGAATCGCTGACCCAAACGCTGATGTAGGTCCGCGTGGTCGTAAAAGTCTTAATTCGTTGATATTCATTTCGAAGAAATCCTCTCCGAAGGTGCGATGAATGGAAGCGCTTAAATAGCTGCTAATGGCAAGGCGGTGGTTAGTTGGCAGCAGTAGGAGCAATATTAAACTGACAGCACAGTTCTGGACGTGTGATCGATGTATGCGAAGGAGATAGTACCTCATTTGATTGAACCAATCAAATCAAACAATGTGACCCAAGCAGAAGCTAGAAAAAGTAATTAACACAGGCATTAAGAAACTAATTATACTAAGAACGACACGTCTGTAAACAAATAGGCGGCTGATTTGTTTGACACACAAAACGCTAATAAATTGATAATTAAGTGGTCAGTAAACTGAATCTTTTTTTTTTTAAATCATCAAAAATAGTATTGTATGGAGGAAGCGATTAGTGGGTTATACTCCAGATATACTCTTACTACAATGTGGGTGGTACTATCCAGCTCACTCTGATTTCTCGGTTTTCTTCCAGCCAATTTTACTTTCATATATGTACACTATAACAAACAAAAATCCGCTTTGTTGGACCCAATACATTCGAGAAATTCGGTTAGTGCGATTGCTCCCAACTGGCACGGAGCCGTCAAAATACAAATTACAAAATACTAAAACATCACCAAAAATAATCACAGAAACCGGTAAGGTCTTTGGTATTGAAGGTATTGAAGTTTTTCCAATTATGGTGAAATTATGCCTTTTGTACAAAGAAGGGTTAAGCAATCTCTGAAAAATCCTCTGATTCAAGGACTTTCTTTTTCTATTTCATCGAGGATTAACAAGATTTACAAAGTGAAATGAAAAGGAGAGAAAGGAGAATGATTATTGATGGTTCAATTCCAAGAACATATCCAAAAATGAGCTTTTTTGTTTGATGTGTGATTTCGCGCCACAGGGCTAAGTGCAATATGTCGACATTTGACTAACTTCCAAGCGAGCTATTGAAGCCTGTCCACGGTAAATTTCGGACAACAAAATAATATCAGCAAACAAAACTTACGCATAATTCAACAAAACCGATTGATTATTTCACAATAATAGAGTTATATCTGCATTAGAAACAGTTGATTGACTCGCAATCAGGTTCCGTCCGATATCCTCAGATACGCACGCCGTGACTATTCTCTTTCTTCTCTTGAAATAATCGGGACCTTTTGCTTTCTTCTTAGTTTCGAAGAGTTTCCGCTTACCTAGAGCCCAGTACTTCTCTATTGAGTGAAGTTTTGGACAGTTTGGCGGATTGGCTGTTTTTGGCACGTATTGGAACTCTAGTACCTTATACCATTCTAGGACGGATTTCGTATAATGACAATAGACCAAAACAGAGCTGGGGAGTCGTGACTTCTTTCTCGTACACAACGTTATTGATAGTGCCGGTATAGACAAAACTTTTAGGTTTTCGCTGCCTTTTAGATTATGACCTGCCAAATCAAATACTTCTTGGGGAATTTGGATTTTTTTCGGAAATGCGAGTGTCTGAAATTTAACGTAGGCAGGCTTTACACCTCGAATTTTGAAAAAAATATCCATTGACTTTGTACAACCACGATATAGTTTCACGACTTGTTCTAGTGTATTATTAGTTTCTTATGCGCCAAGAGAGTAAAATATATTCACGGAGATTCAACGTGTTAAACGGGTATCCTGAAGTTTTCCTTGTTGATAAGTTTTGAATCACCCTTATATCATGTTACGACTCAATGGTCTGAACTAGGCGTAGTGGATGATTGAAACATTACACCGTAGAGAGATATTCAAGTTCAAACAGAACGATTCACATTTGTTCTCTAAAAATTCAAATCTAATTACGTTGGAATCATCTTGCACAGTAGCGCCTAGTAAACTTATTGAAGCCATGTTTTTAAACAGGTTAATGAGATTAAGTCAAACGTCTGTCTGTGGTAACATCAACAATCAATATGAAACTAGCGATTTGAAATTGACTCACTGTTGAAGAACCCTTTTATCCCAAGCATACCTTGCAGCCTGCTCCTTGCAATACATTTTTGCATTTTTCAGTGCTAGAAGCTTTGGTTTTGTTTTGATTCACTGTGTTATTTTGACAAAATATTTGAGGATGTGTGCGTGTGAGTTATGTTATAAGGGTGAATCATTAAGCTTGGGACAGCGCTTGGAATCAACGTGCTGATACTTCTTGAGTAAAAAAAATATATCCTTTTTCTTCTTGATCTTTTCAGCCCCTGGTAACATTGAAGTCTTAGATTTGCCATTTGGGTATTCATAAAAGTCTTATGAAAAATGAAAGTAATTATATTATAGCTGCAATCTCCAATAAAATAAAAAGCATTCAATTGGTTTCTTCAAACCAAACATGGAGCAAGGACATCCAATGAGTGTTTTTTTATCCAAATGATTAAATCAAAACTTTCCTCTGACAAAACGTTATTGAACTGATCTAAAAACACAAGTTTTTCTGAGATTTTGACAGGATGTCCTTTCCATGACTGGTCTATTAAGCTAAATGTCATTCGATCACATGTATTTCGACCAATGTCTTTTTACGTGTATACCATCTGATGAAAATTGACCCGGACTGGTATAATTTAAGGAGGAAACCGGAGAGAGTCCTTTCTCTATATGAACTATAGGTTTGGTTAATTATCATGTTCAGGCAAAA